>CBVK0100240629.1:0-13439 GCA_900067695.1 Picea abies | reverse complement strand
AAATCCTCATTCTTAACTAGCTCCAAAAAAGGTACAGGGATTTTAATCTTTTGAATCTCATTATCAAAGCTAAAAGAGGGGGGAAGTTTCTGAATCTCCTTAACTCTTGGGGTAGGGATCTTAACCACTGCCTGGGGGTTTTGTGCCTCTTTCTCTTTGTTTCTAGTTGCCACACCCTTAGCAGGATTCTCTATTCTAGTAGCTTGGTCAGAAATGTCAGGCTTATCTCTAAAAAAGGGGCAAGTGGTAAATCTTGATCTCTAACCAGTTAGAGATGCATTTACAACATATTATATTTTGGGTGGTATATTATATATATATTTCTCAACTTTACTTGCTCCATTTCTTTTCCCCACATTAATTTCTTTATTTCTCTTAGAGGCATTAACTTGTAGGGTTTTAAATAAATTCTCCTAGATCTACGAAACCATTATAAGTTTAAACAAATAAATGTTCACTTTAGTTTTCATATCTTCCAAGAAATAATAATCCAATTTTTATGTAGGAGTAGAAGGAAAATTATGTTTAGGAGCCTCATCAATAGTTTTTTGAGTATGGGATGTTGTTATATGACGATTAGAAGGCGCAAGGGTATCAGGGGAAGTTGTTTTTCTTGAACTTATAGTAGTTACTACATTTTGGGACATATGTACTTCTTTTATCTCTTCCTCTTCTCCCAATCCATAGTAAATGTCCCAAAAGGATTTAAATTGTTGTTCATCTAATTCATCAACCTATTGGGATTGGTCTTGTTGTTCATTTTCTTTTATTTCTTCTTCAAACTCAACTTTATTTTCATTTTCCCAAGCATCGAGAGCTTGGACAATGTCTTCCATGTTAATAACTTCAAAAGAAGAGGAGTGATATTATCATTCTTGGGTTGAAACTTAAAAATTTTCTTGGGATTAGAAGTTGATTCCCCATGGTTCTTCTTAAGGTCAATTATTTTGTTGGACAACTTCTTAACAATTCTATGAATAGATTCCATATCCATCGAGTCCATTTCTTTCTTCTCTTATGAAGATTTAGTTGTAGCTGATTTGGTTTTTGGATTAGTTTTATCTTTAGAAGATTCAACTCCAGGATTACCTTTCAAACTCAACATGTTTTTTTCAATTTTGGGGGTTTCCTTAAAAGTTACTTCCAAGGTGGTTTTCTCAACATTCTTGACAAACATCGCCATTGACAAGGGGAGGGTTGTAGTATAGAATTCAATGGTGACATATTAAATAGGATTAGAAACTTGAGGGATTCATTTCATTAGAGTGACGAAGAATTGATTAAAATATTTAAATTTTTCTTTGGGTTCCATTTTAATCCTCGAGAGGCCGAGAACTAATATTGTTGGGGTTTTGTGTTCTCCAAACTTTTCAAGAAAATTTTTCTAAAAAATACTTTGATAAGTGATGGAGGCTTCATCCAGAGAAAAGAACCACATTGAAACATTTATCTTAAACGTATAAGGGAATGGCCTACAAACAACGTCTTCGCATTGAACATTATGGAGTCGTACCACCAATAAGGATTTCTTAATGTGGTCTTCAAAAAAGTGTTTTTTGTCTGGGTTAAACTTGGGAAAGAATTTCTTAGGATGTTTCAACATATCATGAAGTTGTCTAGGTACTGCAACTGCATCCAGAACTAACTAGCGTTGATAAAGTGGGGGATTTTGATTGTTTCTAGCCATGTTTTGAAGATTATACAGAACTAGTTGCAGCGTTGATAAAGTGGGGGATTTTTATTGTTTCTAGCCATGTTTCAAAGATTATACAGAACTAGTTGCAACTCTTCCTCTTCTCCCAATTAAACTTCAAGTTATTCTTCCTCCTTACAGATTTCTTCGGGTTCACTTCTTGGTGTGAGAGGTGTTGATTCATGGGGTGAGGTAAGTACACCACCACCATCGACAAGAAAAAAACATTCAAGGTTGAAATCATAATATTTTGAAACACTTTGCAAGACTTGGTATAAGTGATATTCGAGAGTCCCAAAGGTTGGGATTTCCTAGGAGGTAAAAGGGTCTTCAAAGAAAGGATCTACCCTTTGGGATCTATATTGATCATGGGGTATGGAATAGTTGATTGGGGGATGACCAATATACCTTCTCCGGTACCTCGTGACTATGCATTCACTAGATTCTTTGATGAATGAGAAAGACATCTTTGAGTGGAAATCTAGGAAGGAGTGTTCACTGAGTAAGAAATTCGATGAGAATAATGTTCAGGATGAAGTTTACGAGAATCAATATCTTGAGTTGTGTTAATGAGAAGCATATAATGGGTAGGGATTTTCATTTTCTTTGTATAAATTCAGTTCAATGGCCCTCCTTCTAGCGCCATTTCTATTGATGGGTCCAAATGGCCTGTCAAGTAGGCAATGGAGAATACCCAATGGAAATTCCCAGTTAGAGTCACTCTCATCTGGGGTGGAATTTCCGACCAGTATGTGGGCCTAGTTTCCACTCAAAATTTTCTATCTAAATATGAATATGAGAATTGAAGGTTCTTAGATGAATTAAAATATGAAACTAAATTAACTGATGTTGTCTACTATTATACTAAGATGTAATTCTAACCTAAACTAAACTATCATGATCAGGAGCATATTTCTATAATGAGTTTTGAGACCTAAGTCTTCACCCCTACCCCTACTACCTCTTTTCCCTATGCCTTCATCAAAATTGTTCCTCTTCTGGTAGGTTAAGTCGTTTCCCATTACTAAATGACTTGGTTCTTTCATCATTATCTTTCTTGATTGATTCCTTGCGCAAATTGTTTTTGTTTTTTTGAAGGATAATTGCAAGTCATGATTTGGTTCAAAATACTTGTCATCATTTTTTCCATTGATTGAGAATGCAACAGGTCAACCAAGAACACCCATAAAAAAAACACAACAATTAGTAGGAGTCATATTCGGTCTTGGATTGTGAAAATAGACAGTTTAAATTTCAATGGTGGAGATCCAACAGGCTGATCAGATCAACGAATCTCATACATTCGGGATTCCAGAACTCACACGAGGTTTAATCGAAAGAGCTACACATAAGCCACTCTGTGACTTCGGTGCCAAAAATTTTGAGCTAATATTTGTTGAAAACTGTCAAATGTCGAAACGTTCGAGTTAATCTTTGTTGAAAACTACCAAATTTTGAATGCCACATCTCTTTGATTATCATCCAGCTGGGACATCTCCACACTTAGCACTAAAAAAATACCCAATGGCAAAACACCAGGGCCACGTGGAATTCATAACTGGAGATGCATGGCACTCATTTCAGACACCTTTGGTTATGCCATTTTCCCATTTCTGGGTGACACATGTCACTCTCTTAATGCGGACATGCCAGTGATAGTTACGTCATGGACACGTTAGATATGAAAAGCCAAAGTGTCGATCAGAAATAGTGACATCATGGAAAATTCATATCCGAAGAGCCGAAGTGTCGATTAGCCAAAGAGCCAAAGTTCCAAAGTTTTGAAGTTCCATGTCACTTCGCTAGTCCGGTCCTTCGAGAGTTATACATACTTTGCATTTGAAAACCCATGAACCTCGAATATTCGGAGACATGTAGCGCTCATCTATGCTAACACGTAGTGTTCATCCATGGTGACATGTGAGTCCATCTATCATGACACATATCACTCATTTCGAGAATTTTCATCATGCCATTTTCTCCACTCTAGGTGACATGTGTCATCCTTATTTTTGTGACACATCATCAATTCACATCAGGATTCCACATCAGCTCCGAGAGATTGTCCTCATCCAGATTTATATCAAGAGAAGGCGCAGTCTCTCGAAGTCCCGAACACTGAAGAGTCAGAGACACATGACACTCTTCTATCATGACACATGACATCCATCAGTTGAGACATGTGGCATTCATCAGTTGAGACACGTGGAACTTATTTTAAGTAAAATTGGGGCTGTCATCTGTACTATTTCAAGTGACATGTGGCACCCTCCTTTCCATGACATGCCAACGATGTGATGTCAAGACGCCATGTCATATTCGGGGGATCTTCCTCCTGAATATTTCAAAGCACAACATTCAAAAATAAAAACTCCCGAACCCCGAAGAACTAGAGTCTCGATGTCCTTAAATGATGAATGTTAAAGTAATATCAAGTTAATAGGTGATTAGTATTGGATAATGACTCTAGGAGTTCTTTTCTCTAGAGGATATGTATACTTTGTGCTTCGAATCCCCTGAACATCGAAGTTCTGAAGTGGATCACCCATAGTTATTGCACATTTTGAAATGTTTAAAGAGGGGTGCCAAACCAGAATTCGAGAAGCTATAATCTGGACTGTAGAAAGAATATTAGAGACTCCAGGAAAATGCTAGATGATTTGCTTCTTTCCTCCAGGGGATAAGTAGGGGGGAAATACTGCCAACATATTCAACTATCTTCAGTGGCCTCAATCAATGTGCATGCATTCATGTGCTCAATACATAACTCACTTTTGTCACTCCTAGTCATTTTCTGTCAAATCTTAGTTCATTCTAGCGCATGCGCCAGTCTAGCTTCAGTGCTAGTAGCATTTTTTAATTGTTCAATCACAAAACTCTTTTAGTTTCATGCATAATAAATGGTATTTTTTGTGTGATAAGAACCACTCATTTTTTATTAAGTCAAGCTCAGAGTATTCATTAACATACTCCAGCAGTGTGTTTTAGTTAAGTTAATAAGTTGTTTTATAGTCGATGTGTAGAGCTAAGCCTCATTTCCACACTGGTCAAGGGCCTCCACATTTGTGAAAAATAGGCATCTTTTGTATGTTAGAAGGGTTCAGTTTTTGGGAGAAAAAGATAAATACAACAACAGGTTGGACCCATTCTGTGCATGGATTAAATCTCTCTACCCGGTGAAGATACTATTGATGACATTGTATTTGTGTCCAAATTCATATGTGTTCCAAATTCATATGTGTTTCTTATATTTAATACAATTTTGATTTGTGCGAAGTATGTTTACTTTCCTTTAGCTACTGTATAACTTGTCTTTATTAATATGCAACCTATGATAACAACTATTCTTTGATGAAGATTTGTTTTTGTTGCAACCTATGTGGATAGTTGTGTTTTTGGTACATGTTTCATGCTTGAAATGACATTTTAATACTTAAACTTCTAGCAACTGATTGTTCATTGATTGGTTTTTTGTTTTTCTTCGTTTCTTACCTTTATTGTCTCACTTGTCTGTCCTTAGTGTGCCACCATCCAAGGATGACCCTAGTCCATTTAGTTTGGCCAACCAAACCATGTCCATGTATTGGTAAACCAACCCTCTAACTGACCCATAAATAAAAAAACCAACCATTCATAATGTGAGGTGGCCTAGCTCTTCCTATTAGCAGTTAGGTGAAGACTTTAGGACCAACATCTTATGTCACTACTGCCAGGGAATAAAGTAATGAAATATCTTTCCCTAGGAGAATGACAAAGACCAAATCATATATTTGAAGGTGAAAAAATATCATACACATTTAGACTGCCATCTTTCACCTGGAGACTCCACTGAGTTAACCTCAAAAAATAAATATTGGCTCCCAGAGAAGGACTTAAGAAATGAAAATCTGAGCACACCAGAGCCACTAAGGGTCATCCTAACCCTAAGAAGGACACAATAGTATCTGAGCTAGAAAGAAAACTAAGAAAATCCAGCTTAGATTAGAGATATACCTCACCCCTCAAGGGTAAAGCCTCTAATATAAAACAGTCAAAACCTTTTTTTTAATATAAAACATAATTGTTATTATGAAATTTGACTGCAACCCTTTTTGGTTAAATCGAGTTTTTTTTGTATTGGGTTCTATTGTTTTCATTGAATTATTGGTTATAATTCTTTCCAGTGGAATGGTAAGGTAGGGAATATCTCTTTCTTTATTAAACTTCCTGAATTTCTACTTGTCATTCTGAAAGTTTATGTATTTTAGATGCCCATTTTCCTATTGGTAAAACGACTTTGTATGGTCACAAAGTTTTGGTGAAAAAATAAACTTATAAAACTATGATTTTCTAGCTAAAATCACACTCCATTTGGGAATATGATCTATGCTTTTGTATGTTAACTATAATAGGAATTATTTAGAAAAAAATCATATAGATGAGTACAATAAATAAAAATAATTTATTTATATTTTTTTCAAAATTATTTTTATCCTTTAATTTTTATTTCAAATATTACATATCACATTTATATTCATATATAAAAAAATATAAATCAATAAATAAATTTATTCCTTATTTTCTTATATGAAATCATCACAGTCACAAATACTTCTCTAATAATATAAATTTACAAATACTTTATAAAAAAATGTGGATTTGATTTAATAATACAAATTTACAAAACTTTATGGATTGACAAACCAAATATTGGATAATTTGATTATTAAAAAGTTCAAACAAAAAAATTATGTAGGATGTGTTGATTTTTGGTACATTGCTAGTTAAATTTATAATAACTATGTTATTAGGTGTGAGTTTTAATCATGATTATCTTCAATATAGACAATGCCATATATCCTATTGAAATCTTTTTTTAATGGTTTGGGTGAGATCCATAAATTGTTGATGTTGACATAGTTTATTTTTTTGTTTGACATATCTATATGATGAGTAATAATGGTTTATATATATATATATGGGGTAAATCAATTTTTTCCATAAATATCATGAGGATATAAAATCTATTTTTGATATACATTAAAGTAACATAATGTTTTATAAGAATTTTTTATATTACATTATGGTTGACATGGTTTCTATGATTTTGATTAAAGAAAGGGGTTAACCTCGACGAGAAGTCTCAATTGGACCTCACACTCTTTGGAATAAAGAACCCATCTGGATTATGGCCTGACATCCATTTCTTCTTTGGGGTTTACCAATTGTGGCTCGGTCCATTGGTCATGGTTTCTATTCTAAAGAATGAAATGCATCTGGTATAAGATGAAAATGCAAGTATCCAAATGAATCTAAGGTAACCATAAAGTAACCACAGAACTATACATACTCCTATAAATAGCACAATAAATAGTTCACACAGAGCGGAGATAAGAATATGAGTAAATTAATAACTACAAACCTAGAATAGAGTATCATTTAAACAATCATTTATAGTCATATGTTCACAAATTTAGACAAATATTCCTTGAAGAACATAAATAAGAATGTAACAAACAGACATAATAATAGTCTATAATGTGAAATACACTCTTACACAACCCTAGTGCCGAGTGAAACACAACAGAAAAACCCACAACACATGAAACACAATGATCGATGTTCTCTTGAAAATAGCTTGGCCAAATATGTTTCTCCTCATTAAAAGTTTCAACAACAATACATGAAAACTCCAAGAACTAAAATCCCTAATTCGAATACAATCCCTCTATTTATTAAAATTTACCTTTATTGTTGTCTTTATGCCTTCCCAACTCTTAACCTTCCATTTAGAAACTTTTTTCGTCATCCTCTATGAAATGATGAGAAGATCATGACATTAAAAATGTTTGTAATTTAATACATCATATGCATTTATATTTTAGTGTTGGTGGGCCATCATGAGTTTTGGATTCGCCTCATTCAATGTGATGAATGATTTGAACACTAAGGGTATCTTTTTCCTCTATTCCTCGGGCTTTCCTACCATGACGATTGTACTTTGTCCACCGTCCCCGCCCCCACTTCACCTTAACGTAACATAAAATAACGGATGGGTCAAATGGGCCACCCCACCCCCTACACCATACCTCACTACATTTAAAAAAAAATATGACTTTAATCCCGTAACCATTCCATTGTGTAAGTTGTGTGCATGGGTACCGGAGCGCATTCCTCATTTCACCTTGGCATGGAGGAGTCCAATCCTTTTTTCACCTTTAGTGTGTGTCGGTGCTCAATCCTTATTTCACCTCCGGTGTGTGTCGGTGCTCAATCCTTGTTTCCATACCGACATGGCGGAGCTTGAAAGCCATTTTAGTGGCCGACACGAAGTGTAAACGGTTATGTCATATGGTTAACGATGTGTTATATAAAAGAAAAGGAAGGAGGGGTTTACGTGGTGCTATGGCCACCCACCAGTCCCACATCAAACCTCTTAGGGCCATGAGCACGTAGGTTAAATAAGGTATTCATAAACCATGCAATTATTTATTGGTCATCCGATGTTCGATTAGGGTGCCATTTTTTCCGATGTGGAGACTAGGGGAGAGGTTTCTAGTGAGATAACTTTCCACTTCATTCAAACATTTTAATGGTTTCATGTGGTCAACGAAGTTTTCTTGGTCGAAAATTTTTGGCGATTGTTTTGACACTTTTAGACCTTGTATTTTTATTTTGTCAGTGGTGTTGGAATCATAATCCTGTAAAACATAGAGTTAGCCTATTTCAAAAATAGAAAAATTTATTTTGACCAACACCTAAAATTGTGAGAAAACACATTTTTTAATGAAAATTCAGACCTCGTTATCACTACTTATTCGTCGGAATTCAGTTCTTCAATTCCTGGAACATATATGTTATATAATATTTCAATCTATCCATTGGAACTGAGGTAATCCATCGGTGGTTGAGAAATATTATCCTATGAAAACAATGGATTGACGTTTGGAGCACCTAATACCAAGTATTTGTCGAGAGGACCAATTATTTTCTAAGATGAAATTAAGAGCCAACATATGTCTTGTAGATGATATCATCGACCCATATAACAATAGAAGTTACTTTTACTGTCAAGTTTATTCATAGAATCAATATGTGAAAAACACATGCAGATGTGGTAGGCGTAGTAGAAGATGGTAGCAACACAAATAAACTTGCCAAGATTATTATAAATTCAATGACGATTGTGACATGACATCAATCAAAATAAAAATAAAATCAACATTAGTCATCCAATCAGATTGGAAATGCTTAATCACTTAAAATTAAAAGAACCTGGCTAATGAGCACAACGAAAAGGATCTGAGTTGGGAGAATTTATGAGAGGCCTCAAGGTGTGAGTGTCTTGTTGATACAATCTGTGTTGGTAAGGAAAGTGGTTTCCCTGTCGATATACCCTATGTTGGTGAGGGATGGGAAACTTCCATCGATGTATAGGAAGAAGGGGTTTCTCTACTAATGAGCACTATATCAATGATAAATAGGGATTCATCGCTAGTATGTTGGTAGTTGAAAGTTGTTACATAGCCGATGAGAAGATGACAGATTTATAGTGTCGACGAGAATAGGGATATGTTTCCAATACATGCTACATCGATGAAAAATAGTGATTCCTCACAGATACAACGTGTATTGGTGGGTGATGATGATCTTCAAACTTTTCAGTGAATAAGTTTCAAAGGGAAGAAAAATGAAATTTGAGCTTCAAAAACTTGTAGGAAAGAGCTTTTAAGGTTTCTAATGGCAAGAAACTCTAAATGGGGGGCCTATTTATTTACTTCTAATGAATGAAATTAGTGTTGAAGTTAAGAAATAAAGGGAGGGTGTTATTGTTGGAACAACAATTGGTGACACAATGGATAAATCCAAGCTCCCTCGTAGTCTTCCCTAACTTATGAGCATAAAATGCAAGGGTCGTGTTCTTACTTTTAGGGTCATTTCGAAATAAAGGTGCAATAAGTACCTAAAAAATTTCATCATGGTGGTCTCACCAATGATTCTTGCATGTCGACTAATATAGATCGTCTTCTGCAATAAGAAGATGAATGATGATGAGATTTATTTACTTAATTTGTGTTGATGATTCAAGTTTGTATCTTCATCATGGGGTTGATATAGGTTTGAGATAGAAAAATATTTTCACTAGATGTTTATATATTATCTCTCAGGCGTTTCTCCACTACCCACAAGTGCCCATATCCCCAATGGAGTCACCATGACATCACAGACCTTGCTCCACTATCAACGAGCATCCATAGCCTTGACAAAGAAATTTGCATGTCCCCTAGTCTGATCAAGCTTTCTTTTCGAGTCCTTTCATAGTTTATTAAGTATATACTTAACATTTGGTGATGGGGAAAGTTTTGGCCTTCTTTCTTTTTCTTTTTATTTACTTTGGCCTAATAGGAGGTGACTGCCAACTATTGATATTTTATTTGTATATTTGTTGAACCTTTCAAAATAAAGTTATCTCTTTTGATTTTCAGGATTTATAATTGGACACTTCACCTTTCACGTGAGAAATTACTTAGTGTGTGGATAGTTTTCCTATTACATAGGATCTTCTCACTAGCCAACATGAAACAATGACCATTGATTAACCACTTGTTAAGTCATGGTATGATTGTTGTCACAATATTCCAAAATCATCCCGATTTATCTTCAATAGGGCTTTCTAGTTCAGCTCATGATCTAAGAAATATATTCAAGATGATTTGGGCATGTTTCCAATGTAGTGGTGTTTCATGTATGAGACAAATGGAGGCGAGATACCTATTTATCATCAAACATGATCAGTAATTCCAAAAAAATGAATTTAGAGAATTAATTTCCTTCAGGGGAAGAGATGATGTTGAATGAAAGAGAGCAGTCATATTCTGAATTAGAAGATAAAATTTGCATTTGCACCCATAATCAAAAGACAAGACTCTATTAGAAACCTGATACAATTGAAAAATGAAATCTTTAGTGAATAATGAGATGAGATATACAATCAACTAGAAAAGTATCTCAAAAAGGAAAATAAGAATGTCAACGTTGCAAGTTGTTGGTGTTGAGAATCACCCTCTGATTGCAAGAGGATAAACCTAGTACCCATCAAAATGTTTGTGGAGGTAGGTTTATCAAGAGGATAAACCTAGTACCCATCAAAATGTTTGTGGAGGTAGGTTTATGAGTGGAGGTCAAATGGACAAAGCTCAGCATGAGAATGCTTAAACACAAAAAACTGGGCTAGCAATGCATAAGAAAATGAGGTTCTCACTAACTTCAGTTACTGGTTTAAGGCTAGAGGTGAGAAGGAGGAAGACTTGGTGAGGAAAGTGGACAAGTCTACCATGAGCATCAGGCCTTCAAGTAGCTTGGTGCTGAAAAAATTAGGAACAAGAGCACTCTTGAACTTAAGTTTAAGATATTGAAATATATCACAACAACATTATAATAAAACCTCCATTACAATACAACCACAACAATTCTTCTGGATCATCCTTGCACGAGCATTTCAACATAAGAGGAAACAAGATGGTGAAAGAAAATACTGAAAAAAATCATAGCAACATTATAATCAAACCTCCATTACAATACAACTACAACACCTCGTCTAGATCATCCATGCACGAGTGTTTCGGCACAAGAGGAAACAAGATGATGAAATAAACTGACTTCTATTAATGAGAAAGTCTCAGGTCTCATACATAACTAGAGAACAAATCTGCTAGAAACAAATTGCAAATAGGGAGCTCTGCTCAACCATCGACCTTAACAAATTCTTAAACTGGTCTATTTATACTCAGATCAATGGACAACTTCTAAAAGAGTCATCTGGCCATCTCGTCCAAGGATTTTATTCTGTGCATCCTTTTGTCAGACTGTGCATGCATCCTTCTGTTAGACGCAAGCTCAGATCAACATGGGCCTGCAGGAAAAATCGCCCATCATGGTACCTCAGGCTAAAATTTTTGTCTCCACGGCCAAACCCTCCATGCCCTTTATTTATGAGTGAGCCAAGGTTTCAACTACGAGTCCTTCTTCATTAACTAATTTATCCTCAGGACCAGGACAAGGCTTGATGAGTAGTGGGTGATAACGTGTTGTTATTGGATTTAGCGCTGAATGAGCACATGATTTCAGGGCCATCGAAAGAAGTTTGGCCCACACTGGTTTTGGGCCCGAAACTCACCACCTTCCACCACGGAGCTCTCTCGCAATACCATGGTTTAGATTTTGGCCCGCTCAAGGATTTTAACACTTGAGCATGTTGCATCGCAAAAATGAAGCATTGTCGTTGATTTGATCGTGATGTGTGATCTGGGCACACCTTCTATTTTAGCACCCATGCTAAATTTTGTCTACCTGACAACTATAACATCCTTCAAAACGTGCTTAGAGATTGCGCTAAATTGAAATGCACAGGGATCTCTATTGTTGAAAATTGCACTTGCCTATTTTCATGTGCTCATGGCTATCACTTGCGACCCTTGACAACTTCATGTGATAACATTTGGCTCCAAAGGGGATGGCATGTTCCGTGTGAGATGCCAAGAACAAGCAGTTTCAATGCCTTAGATTTTGGGTCCTGGAATCAATTATTCAAACATAAATAAGAGAGAAAGTGGTATTTACAATGGATTGAAAGCCGTTCATGGATTAAGAAAAATATTTTTTTAGAAAGAACCCATTGATAGGGCCACCAAAAAATTTGGAATCCTCCAAGTACTGCAATCTATAAGTGTTATTTGAAACTAGCTCATAAATATTGAAAGGACCAATCCATAAGGCTTCAAATTTACCATGATTACCTTTTTCCTTCTTGGGTGCATCCCACTTGAGAACTAGATCTCCTAGATGAAAATATTCCTTACTTACCTTCTTGTCAAAGGCTCGTTTTATCTTCTGTTGATGGTCCTGAGCTTTATCAAGTAGTTTCTCCCTGGTCTATTGTACTTCTACCAGCTCTTGTATCATCCTGACCATATCATTAGGTTCTCCTTGGTAGTCCTGGAGGAATTTTTCCTCAAGCAAGGCAAGATGAGTAGGAAATATAGCCTCAACCCCATACATAATATGAAAAGAGGAAACACCAAGTGACCTCTTTGTTGTAACTCTATCAGCCAATAAGGAAAATTTTAGCTTTGAGTCCCATGCTTTCTTATTGTCTTCTAACAATTTCTTGATGATCTTTATGAGGGTCTTGTTAGAGGACTCTGCCAAACCATTTCCTTGGGGGTAGTAAGGATTATAATGGACTAATGCAATACAATATTGTTCATATAATTTGATCAATGGTTAAACTTTGAAGGAGAAAACATTGTCAGTAACAATCCTTCTTGGACAACCAAATTTGGACATGATATCTTCAAGAAAGATAATGATTACCTTATGGGAGGCACTCCTTATAGGAATGGATTCTATCCACTTGGTGAAATAATCAGTGGTAGTCAAAATCCACCTGTGTTGACCACTTGAGGTTGGGTGGATTTCTCCAATGAAGTCAAGATCCCCCTGTTGAAAAGGTCTAGAAACCACCACAGGTTTCAAAGGCAAAGATTTGAGCTGCTGCTTTCCAGAAAACTTTTGGCATTTGACACAAGATCTAATATTTGCACAAACATTAGTAAAAAGGCTACGCCATAAATACCCATCTCTGAGGATCTTATAAGTTGTGGTCCTCCAAAAATGATGGCCCTCACATAAGCTATCTTGAAAATCAATTATGGCCCTTTCACTACTACATATGGGCGGATTATTCCACGAAAATTTTCCATGCTTC
>CBVK0100240628.1:0-13439 GCA_900067695.1 Picea abies | reverse complement strand
CTACAATTAAACAAGCCATAGCATTCAACAGTAATTCATTTACACAGCGGAAAACATGATACATAAACAACACAATCATGCACAACATGATTAAAGCATAATTCAAATACTTATCTTTTAACAGCTGTAGAAATCACCAACCAAGTGCAGGCCTTCCATGAACCTCCCAGCCTTAGACCACACCGTTCTTATTCCCGAAGAAAATGGAAGAAGCGAAATCATTCCAAAAATCATAATCTCGAAGAATTCAAGAAGGCCAAGCCACCCTCTTTTGACGGTGAAATAAAGAAGAGAGAAGAAGCGAAGGCCTGACTGCTTGGACTAAAGAAGTATTTCAGAGTCCATGACTTCTCGGAAAACTTGAAGGCCCGAGTAGCCACTTTCAACCTGAATGGAAAGGCTTCCATTTGGTGGGAAGACCTTAAGAATGTAAAAGGGATTCACGAAGAAGACCTATCTTGGGAACGGTTTGAGAAATACTTCAGGAAGAAGTATCTGTCGGAAAAGTATTTCGACGAAAAAGACTAAAGAATTTTATGAACTCAAGCTGGGGCAACTCACCATAGAGGAATGTGTCAGCAGATTCCTCGAGTTGTTGAGGTACGTACCCTATATAAAAGAAAAAAATACAAAGGTGCAACGATTCATTAGTGGACTACCTAAGGATTATCAGAACATGATTGAGTTTGACGAGCCAAAGACCCTTGAAGACACTATCCAAAAGGCAAAATATTGTCATGAACAGCTTGGGCATCGGACAGAACCTCGCGAAGGCTGGAAGCAAAAGAATAGTTCAGGATTCCAGAAAAAGGGGTTTAAATCCCCAAGATTTAAAAACTATAAAAAGGACTTAAGGACGAGCTTCCCAACCCGAAGTGTACACCAATAGAATTTCCCCTCCCAGAGTGAAAATAAACCTTTTGGACCTACCCCAGGAAAGATTGATAACCCAAAGAGAGAACCCTTGAAATGTTGGGGTTGTGGAGAAGAACATCTACTGAGGGACTGCCCGCACCGACAACAGAACATTCAGAGAGTTTACAATGTTCAAGAATCCACCACCGTCAATGACGTGGCCAAGAGTATGCCGCAAATTTATGCAGTCGTGGATAATAAACAAGCTAACCACCAAGCTTCAGTGGTGGAGATGGAAGGTATGATCACCAACCATCTAGTGTCTATTCTAATTGACACTGGTTCAAATTTGAGTTATATAGCTCCTAAGGCTGTTGATAAGTGTAAATTACAGCCACATAAACACGCCAAGCCATGGTTGGTACAGTTAGCCACTGGCACCAAAAGAAAGGTAGCGGAGGTCATACCAGCTTGCCAATTCACTATGGGTGAATTCCCCACCCATGCAACCCTTAACATACTACCCCTAGGATCGTATGACCTGTTGATTGGTATGGACTGGCTAGCCACATATAAAGCCAGACTGGACTGTTACCATAAAACCCTAGAATGTGTAAGTGAAGAAGGAAGAAGGAAGAAGGATAACCCTTCAAGGGATCCAAAAACTTGTCTTGGTGAGACGAATATCAACCCTTCAAATGAGAAAGTATTGCATAAAGGGATGTCCACTATATGCGATACAGGTGTTGGAATTAGTTGAAGATGACAAACCAAGCCTCAAAGACCACCCCACACTAAGAGAATATAGATATGTGTTCCCGGAAGAGGTACTAGGTCTACCTCCGAGAAGGGACATTGACTTCTCGATAGAACTTGCACCAGGAGTAGTGCCAGTGTCTAGGACACCCTATAGGATGAGCACACTCGAGCTAGTTGAGCTTAAACTACAACTAAAAGAAATGATGGACAAGGGCTATATCTGACCCAACGTTTCCCCATGGGGAGCACCGGTTCTGTTTGTGAAGAAGAAAGATGGTACCCTCCGACTGTGCATAGATTATAGACAGCTCAATAAGGTAACCATAAAGAACAAGTACCCCTTACCCCAGATTGATGACTTGTTCGATCAATCGGGAGGTGCTTCCATCTTCTCAAAGATTGACTTGAGATTTGGATACCATCAAGTCCGAATCAAAGGTGAAGACATCCACAAAACTACCTTCAGGATGAGATACAGTCACTATGAGTTTGTGGTAGTACCATTTGGATTAACCAATGCCCTTGCCACTTTTATGTGCTGGATGAACAATGTGCTCATCAAATTCCTCGACAAATTTGTACTGGTTTTTATTGACGATATATTAATTTACTCCAAGAATAGAGAGGAACATGAGGAACATATTAGACTTATGCTTCAAGTGCTAAGAGAACATCAGCTCTGTGCCAAATTTAGCAAGTGCGACTTTTTCCAAAAGAAAATACATTACTTGGGCCATGTCATATCTTAAGAAGGAGTAGCAGTAGACCCTGACAAGGTCAGGTCTATCATGGAATGGCCTACCCCAAAGGACGTTTCAGATATCAGATCCTTTATGGGCTTGGCAAGATACTATAGGAGGTTTATAAAAGGATTCTCCAAGATTGGCTGTCTGATCACTGCCCTCCAGAAGAAGGGAGTTAAATTCCTTTGGACCCCAAAATGTGAAGAAAGGTTTCAGTCCCTAAAACATCTACTGACCCACACACCCATGTTGAAAATTGCTGATCCCGAAGATGACTTCCTCGTGTGCACAAATGCCTGCAAGGAAAGGCTCGGAGGAGTCCTTATGCAGGGAGGAAGTGTAGACTGCTATGAATCCCGAAAATTGAATGAACACAAAGTCAACTATGTGACCCATGATCTAGAGCTGGCCGCCATAGTGCACGCCTTAAAAATGTGGAGGCATTACCTCCTGGGAAGGAAATTTGTACTTATGACAGACCACTGTGGATTGCGACATCTGTTTGACCAACCAAAGCTCAATGCCAGACAAGCTAGGTGGATGGCCCTCCTTAGCTAGATTTTGTTTACTTCTATACATACACGTCATATTGATAGATAGAACATCGAGGACGATGTTCCTTTAAGGGGAAGGGAATTGTAACGCCCTGTTTCCCCCAGTCTGTGAAAATAACTATATTGGCCAAGAACTATGGAAAACTCGAAGATGTGAATGTTTGATTTGACTGACCTTTGTATAAAAGGTTGATGAATGTAAATTATGTTATGAATATGTGTTGCATGGATGCTGGGAGGGGGATGTGCTAAAAGAGATCACGATGGCTAATGAGAGGTGGTGGAAGGGACTTGGAATGGTTGTTTTAACTTCCACTGAACCAATACCATACTGGTTTTTACTTTCTCAAAGACCAAAGCAACTCTCTGACCCTAGAATGAATTACCTGTCAGGATGGTAGGTGGGGACGCTGCTCAAGAGTTAATGAGGGGATGGGGGTGAACCGCCCATCCGTAGAAGCTCTCAGACCTGACCACGGACGAGGGAATTCACGCCACAAACAATATTGCAGAAATAGGCAAGAAAGGAAGTGTGGGGGGGAGAGGAGAGAACACGCGCGACAGGTATCACAGAAGAGAACAGGAGGAACTCTAGAAATAACAGGGAGTTCTGAACAGAGGAGAAGGAGACTAACCTTCATCCTTGACTTCCATTGAGCTGGAAGTAAGAGACTGAATCTCAAAGCATCGTGGTCTAGCTCGCGGGTGGCTAGTGGTAAATCCGTTTGGAGTCACTGAGCCTACGATTGGGTAGAAATGAGCACCCCTCTCAGCAGTCGCATCACACTTGGTGGATTTGATAAGTATTTTATGCCTTGTATTTTAATTGAATATCATGGCTACACGCTCATGTATATACGCCCATAATGACCTCTGTGTGGAATGGTTGCCTGGTGATTTAGATTGGAAATAATGGATGCATGTGTGTATTTATATGCCATAGTTGGTTTCTGTACAAATGTTTAAGTCTGGGGCACGAGTTTGTTCTAGTGAGAATCATCTCGTTTGTGTGATTCTCATGATGTTCTAATCTAATCCCTCGAAAACACCCTCCCCAGGGAATTGCATCATATCTCAGAATCAGAACATGTTTCTTGGCATGGCTACCACTATGGTAAACCCACGAGTTCTCCTTGCCTGATGTCATAGCTCCTAACTCGGTGAGTTAGGTAGGCACTTCACTTAGGTCAGTGGACTGAGGACTTTGAAACACACCCAAGCCCTTATCCATAAACCCGACTGAGAGTAGGGATAATTTTCCCAAGAATCATCTGAAGGTCCAGATGACCTGGGTCTGGAAACCTTGTACAAGAAAGAGTAGCTCTCTCAGGTTTCGAAGTCAAGGGAGTACAAAGCCCGAAGAGGTTAAATCTCATGATTCAAGCTCATAAAGGATAGCGATTCCAATTATTGAAAGAGAATACCCCATCGTTTGGTAGACGAACGGTCGGGATCCTTTCGGAAATACCCCAGATTTGTCAAGACCGATGGATCTAGAGGAGGAGCGCATGCGTTAACACCTCGACCCCCTCGGCCTTCGCAAGTAGCGATGGGATCCAGGACCGTAGATCCAAGGATCTATCGGAGCTCTATTGACTGTTGATCTTAACCTTTGCATAGGCAGGAGAGTGGACTCGACAAAGTCCTGAAAGTCCCAAAGTATTCGAAACCGTCCATCGACACAGGACACGTGGCAGTCGGGTAGCATTTCTCTGAATCGCGACTTGGAGTGGTCAAAGGGTAGGACCACATGACCTCACTATTCACGAAATCATGACGTGATCGTGGTCATTGATCCATGAGTGATTTGGACCATCAGTTTAGCATGAATAATTTTCGGCATTTTGGGATCCGGGAAACCAGAGGGCAAGACCACTCGTCTTCGCAAGTCACGAAATCCTGGTATACGAAACCCCGACGCGCTCTGTGGATGAGCCCTAGGTCATAGGATAGGGTCATGTAGTAGAAGGAGGAGGTAGGCGCTAGAAGTTAATTAAGGGTCTAACTCGGGGATCAACATTTCGGGTCCCGACAAGCTCGAAGACTCAGCCGCTGGTTATGCTGAGTGGTCACATGGGCAGAGGGTTTTTAGATAGGGGATTTCAGAATTCGGTATTTCGGGGATTGAAGGAACAAGGGTTCCTTGCAACAAGAATCTCGAAAGCCGAGTTCCGGTAGCGCCATTTGGTGTTAGCGAGTGTTCACGGAGGTGGTCGCATGGAGTAGGAAAAAGGGGAGCCAAGGAGTTCGTTAACCCCATTTCGGGTTTCAACATTTCAAGGGACAAGGAGCCGGGGAGAGCTCACACACAGAAATCCCGAAACGCGAAAGCCAAAAGCGCCTTTTTGGTAAGGCCTGTGGTCATAGCCAACGATCACATGGAGGAGGATAAGGGAAGAGATGGTCTGCGCTAGGCCCCATAGAAATTCGGGGATTCTGTACCTCGAAGAAAAGACAAAAAATTTAGGTTGCCATAGTGGGTGTGTGACATGACAGCATAAAGATATTCAGCTTAGATCTTGATTGACCTCTATAGGGGTCTTCACCCATTAGGATTTTGATCCGAGAGGCCTGATTAGATCTTTCGCACCAAGTGAATTGAACTTCATTTCTCACCCGCTAATGGCCTAATTGGGTTGGTTCTGTCGACCGACCTGGTAGGCGAAATAAACATTTGTCATTCACAACTCATATACGCAAGGCCCAACCAGCCCTGTAAAACTTAGAGAACTCCCCTAGTTTTCTACGGTTCTTTTAGGAGGAAGAACCTCCGTAGACGGCCCAAACAATTTCAAAGGCCTTCGTGGATGCCTTTGATCCTTCTCCACTCTTAGGTGGACCAAAGTGGTCTAGTTGTTACCAGGCAAGAGACCTCCATATTCAAACCCGAGTTGCAAACCATGGTACCTTTCGTTCACTCTTATCGATTTTCACCAATTTTTTAAATATGCTTGTTTCGACCCTTTTAAGGAAATCCTTCCCGATCCAATCCGATCTTACCCGATTTGTACCAATTTTGGAAATCTGCTTGTTTCATTTCATTGACGGAAATCCTTACCTTGTCTCTTTTGGTGTAGAGTTCTTTTTTGTCCGGTTCAAGACGTTAAATGGTTGTTTTTTACGTGTTTTGACACATCAACTTTTCATATTAGTTTGTCCGAAGCCTAGGCATCTGGCTCCGGACCTTACCCGGCGCCTTCGGCCTTTATCAAGAGAAGGACTTGGATTTTGTAGTTTTGTCTTTCATTCATGAAGGAAGGGATAACCTTGTATTTTCCAGGGTAAGGCTTTTCCTCACCCAAATAGTAAGGCAAGCCAATTTGTCTATAAAGCTTTTCCTCACCCAATCTAGTAGGGTGAGAGAGGAGGCTGTCCTTCCCCGATATTGGTCGAAAGATATAAATCTGGAGATGAGGAAAAACAAGGACTGAAACGAGCTTCCCTTCTTTCTCTCTTGCCCCTAACAGTGGGAGTGAGAATCCTTACCTCCATAGCGAGGAGCTTGGCCTTGGTAAAGATAGTGTAATGACTCGTATATCATGTCGGTAACTAGAGCTAGAGCCAAGGCCAATTCTTTAGGGCAACTTATAGGCGGAATCCTCTCTCAACGAATACTACTATATTATCTCTCAATGAATCCTACTATTCTATTCTATATGTGATGTTATATTTTCTTATTGATATTGGTTGGGGTCAATTTTTGGAGAAGACTTCGTGAATACTTTGTTCAGTGTGGCACCTTATATCCTTGGCTGCGTTAAGCGGAGTTAGGGATACGAGGGAGGAATTCATTAGCTTAGGGTGGGTATCTCCCTGGCTGGCGTTAGTGCCTTATCTCCCTGGCATTATGGGGCTGAAGTCGTTAGCTTGGTTTGGGTCCTTACCGATATTCCCTCCATATAGGTATAACTTTATTAGTTAAAGCCAATTTGATGAACGAGACTACCTCTATTGTATAATTAAACATATAATTGAAACCCAACATTGGGATCCCTACTATAGGGCCCACTTCGCTTGGAAACAATAGGTGTGAATTCTCTCGCCGCTCTCATTAGATCACCGGCCAAATGAATCCCATTCTAGTTGAAGACAATCGCTAGGGATTTTCTCTATTCTCTTTTTTTTTTCTTCAACGCCTATCCCGTCCGACAACTCGAGCCTCACTCCAATGATTTGATCCTCTTGCAATTTTCTTAATATAAAGGGCAGGGCTCTTCGGTATTTCCCTCATTGGAATCGATTCTTAAAGAGAACCTGGACATATGGAGCTCATACTGCCCACACCGTAAGCTAGATCTATTGCTTTTAGGAGTGAGCTACGCTACGAAGGAAAGCATAAATCCACACGTCGGTCACTCAAATCCACGAATCCAACAATTTTTCACCAGATTTCGGGCAAATATCCCTGGAAAAAATCATCATTTCATAGAACCTTTAACCTACGGCTTAAGAGTATCATTGTAACACCCTGTTTCCCCCAATTTGTAATTAATCATAAAATAGGAATTACCATGCTAATGCATGAGGACAATGTAAATGTATTGTTGTTTGAGTTGCTAATAAATGACTGTGGGGGTGAAGCCTTGAAAGTACTGGCCATGATATCACTAGAGGAAGAATGTGAAAACTATAAGAGAGGGTTCATTATGTAAATAACCCCAAATTTCCCTTGATGAGGATGAAAACCTCCTTCGGATCCCAAGGAGAGAAATCAGTTAATGAAGAAAGGACTGGTGGTTGAATTACCAACCACCCCCATGAAGGGAAACATGGGCTGTCAGCCTGAAGTACCGCAAAGATCTGCAGACCTGAGCTTCCTTATGATAGAAGGAACAGGATAGGTCAGCAAAAACCTTCCAAGGTAAGGGAGATATACATGGGAGCAACATGAGGGAGAAAAAGGGGGCTCGCAAGGGAGATGCGCGAAGCTCTCCAGTGAATGATAAACAGAAGGCTGTGATTTTGATGTTGAGCGAGCATCTGATAAACCTCACTGAGGCCATAAGAGAAAGAAAAATCTCAGAAAGTGCGTAGAGCGCAGAACCCGAGCAGAAGCTGGAACAGAGACTAAACTCCTGAGAACTGTGAGAACTCCTTGGTGATATCATGGCTTGGCATGGGGGTGGCCAAAGTGCTAAGATTGGATGCCTCTGAGCCTATGGTTGGGTGGAAGGCCGAACACCCATAGTGAGTTGGTTGGCGACAACCTGTAATAGATAAGCAATTTCCTACCTTGTGTAATTTAGCCATAGCTGTGTATGAATTGGTTATACTGTGTATGTTTCAGGAATTGTGAATGAATGCTTAATGGATATACTGTATCCCTTTTATTACTGCTTGGTTGTATAATTAAGCTAGTAAGGAATCATATGGATAGGACATGTTTTATACCTGTAAATGCTTACGCCCTGTGGCAGCTTGAGTTAGAGACATGAACTGTGAGTTCGTCGACCTTAGGCGTAGTCTCATGTACGCAGGTTTACTCTCTTAATCTCTTTTAGTCCCTTAGAGGACGATGTCATTTAAGCTCCGGAGAGGTAGTGAAGTTATGCACAGGCTCCGTGCGAGGCAAACAGAAACCCAGAACTTCTTAAGTCCTAGACTTGATGAAGGAGAGCAATAGTTGTGCCAAAGATCCCTTTAGGTGTTTTAGTCCAGGAGAAAGAGCGCGAAGCTCTTAAGTCCTTCATATATGACGAAGGTCAGGAAGGATAGCGAGAAGTTCAAGTAACGAAAGGGAGTATCCCTTCGTTTGAAAGATGAACGAACGAGATCATTTCGGAGGATCTGAGGTCTGTCATGACCGTCAGATCTAGCGAACTTGCAAGGAGGTTAACAACGGGACTGTTGAACGCCCAAAGTTCAGGAGGAATAAGAGCCGTCGATCAAGCGAAGCGATCGAACGTTGATTTCTTCCAACGGGAAGAAAGGGATTCAGAACATCGGTTATCGGGAGTTCGGAGAACAGGGGGAAGCTGTCCCCAAAGGAAAATTCTGAAATGAGAGACTTATAGAAAAGACGGAGGGAAAAGATCTGATATAGACTGTCAGATCTAGCACCGAGGACCGATATCCATCGGATCCGAGAGAAGGTGCGCGAGGTTAACCCTTGTATAAGCAAGAGAGAGAGACCCGTTAAAGTCCCGAGAACAGATCTGGACCGTCCATTTGTAGAGGACACATGGCGAGAGTTAGGCATTTCGATGACTCGTTGTTGAAAGAAGTCAACGGGAGGAGTTCTTAGAAATCACGAATCGCGAAATCACGACTTAATCCTAGTTGTTGATTTAAGAGAGATCACAATCGTTAGATCACAGGGCTTGAGGGCCGTCGATCTAACTCAGATCTGGACCGTTGATTTAATCCATCGGGGATTTGGCACCGGGGAACGGGAGTGAAGACTCTCCTAAATTCCCGAAAAGGAGAAAGCCAGGATTTGATCACGACCGTTGATCATCCCGAAAAGATCACAATTGTTGATCGTGGCTAAAGGTCGCAGTCGTCCATCGGAAGGACATGTGGCTGCCGGTCGACGATTCGGCACCGGGAAATCACAGGAGAAGACTTCCCCAGACTCTTGACGAGGAATCACCGACAACCGATCGTGATCGTCGGGTCGTGACAGATCTGGACCGTTGGATCTAAATCAACGAGCAATGTCCATTTGGGAGGACACGTGGCAGAGATCCAGAAGTCCCTGGGGTTTTGGTCATCGGAAAATAGGAGTGAAGACCCCGCCAGAATCCCGAAAGGTAGAATGACAGGATTTAATCCGGGCCATTGATCAAGTTGAAGATTTGGACCATAGATCTGGTTGGTATCGGGCTTATGGATTTTGGGGTTTTGAAAGGGAAAGGTGGAAGCACTGCATCGTGATTCCCTGAATCGCAAAATCCGAAGTACTCGGAGGAGTAGCCCTAGGCCACAAGACAGGGTCACATGGAGAAGGCTTAAGGGAAGGAGCCAAGAATCTTAGCCTTGTTTCAGGTTTCAGGGATTGAAGGAACAAGGGTTCCTTGCAACAGGAATCCCGAAAGTCGAGTTCCGGTAGAGCCATTAGGTGTTAGCGCATGGTCACGAAGGTGGTCGCATGGAGTTGGAAAAAGGGGAGCCAAAGAGCTCATTAACCCCATTTCGGGTTTCGGCATTTCAAAGGACAGGGAGCCGGGGAGAGCTCGGACACAGAAATCCCAAAACACGAAAGTCGAAAGCACCTTTTGGTAAGGCTTGGGGTCATAGCCAACGATCACATGGAGGAGGATAAGGGAAGAGCTAGCCTGCGCTAGGCCCCCGTAGGAATTCGAGGATTCTATCCCTTGAAGAAAGGTGAAATTTTTTATATTTGTGTAGTGGGTGTGTGACAATCATGAAATAAGCTTTGTCCGGGATTAGGAGAATCCACCAACAATCAAGCAAAAACATTATCATTGTAAAGACTTCTTAATCATAATCAGAAAAATGCAAAATCAAATGATTTGCATGGGAATGAGTAAATTATTGCCAACCATTATAACATGCAAATCCTTTCGTATTGGCGGATATTTGGCGTCGTGGATTGCTGACGTAGGTCCGATTTTAGCCGTCGATTCAAACATTGACTACAAACGATTTTTATCTTGGTTTTTACGATGGGATGCGCTGAAGTGGGTTTAATGGCCATAAGTTTTTTTTTAATATCATTTTTCTTTATCATTTAGAATACAGATGGACATTGGTAGTGGTTCTCTTCCTCTTCGTGCTTTTTCTCTGAACCCTATTCTGTATAGATGAACCCAAATTCCTTTATTGATCTCTGCATCACTAAACCCTATCACGATATTTAATCGCGTTGATATATCACTGAATACTAGATAGTATATATTCTTTTATATGCTAGAAAAATGTATATATTCTTTTCTAGTATATATTCTTTTATATGCTAGAAAAAATGTATTCCATTTATATAGAAAATTTTAATGTATTCAGTTCCAATTATCACATCATCATACTATAGTTGGTGAACACTTTATAATCGTTATATATATGGCAGACAAATCATATGAAGAATTAAATTTTTGGCAAATCATATGAAGAATTAAATTTTTGACCATTCATATGAATATTTAACAATTATCACATCATACTATAGTTTAACAATTATTACATCATACTATAGTTGGTGAGCACTTTATAACCCTTATATATATGGCATCATACTATAGTTTAACAATTATTACATCATACTATAGTTGGTGAGCACTTTATAACCCTTATATATATGGCAGGCAAATCATATGAAGAATTAAATTTTTGACAATTCATATGAATATTTAAATATTTAATTGAATTGTAAGTTGTGATATATGCAAAGTTGGAAGGTTTTGGATATTACTCTACTCTTTAATTCGAAAGATACTTATCTTGTATTTGTTCATTCCAAAGTTCGCCCAAAATGAAAACTACATATTCATAGGAGCTGAAGTGCTTCCTTTTTATTTAGTTACCTGCATAACATAGACATAGTATTCTTATCTTATCATTCACATAAAATCCGTTGCCCGCATGAATTAGATTCATCATTCACGAAATATTAAATGGAAACTAAGGCAGAGTAGAGACTGTGTTAACACTAATCATATAGTCCATTTTAAAATGGTATATTGTAATCTATTAATATTTAATCCAATTTAAAATTATATAGTAATGCATTATGATTTAAAATTTATAATCTTTATTAATTTACATTGTTTAATGACTACACGATACTACAAGTTATTAATGAAAATGAAAATGGTAAATTATACTAAAATTACATAGTGTTGAGAATTTTCAAAAATATTGTTTAAATATTTTTGATCAATAGTTTAAATGAAAATAGTGTTGGAAATTCTCTAAATTATTATTTAAATATCTTTAGTCAATGTAAGTTCTTATTGTACTATATAGCAATGAGTTAGTATTGACTTTCATATTAGTTTTGTGTTGACTTGAAAAATTTATATCAATTTAAATGTTCAACATAACAATTAAAAAAAATTATTTTTTTAAAAACAAAAATAGTATTTTTTTAACTTTTCATTGGTCAATAACTTGATAGTGTTATTGCAGCCTTCACATATTTTAAAACCTTAAATTAATGAGAAAATACAAGACCACAAAAAAACTAATATAATGTATTGCAATATAATGTAATATTGTATTATAATATATGTTAAAATCTAATATTGTATTGTTTTTTCAAATGAGGTAAAAATTTAAATTTTAAATGTCAATTTTTTTACACTGATTAAAATTTCAATAATTTTACATTTTTAAATATTTTTTTAATTTTTTAATTTCAATAATTTTACATTTATTAATATTTTTTTAATCTTTCAATTTCAATAATTTTACATTTATTAACATTTTTTAATCTTTTAGTATAATTTTATAGAAATTTGTATGTAGTAAATTTTAAACTTTTAAGTCATATTTTAAAATATAAGAAACATTGAGATGTTTTTACTTTTTTAATTATTATAAAGATCATGGGAAGTACAGATCTGCATTCTTTTCAAATGACTAAGGAAATGTCTAAATATTATTTATATAAGCCGTGCAGACACTAACAAGTAAAGTTTTCTGAGGCAGTACATGCAACGTGCTGTCCTTGTTTATCTTAATTCTTGTAAAATAACTATATGCATTTTTATTTACATGGCATTAACTCTTTTTCAGCTATTATAATTAATTTTTATTTTCATTATAAATATTTTTATTATAATTCAAATTCATATATAAAGTTAATATCGTTGAGTTCAATATATTGTCAAATATATATTTAATTTATATTAATATTTAAAAATTAATAAATTAATAAATTAAATTCAAACATTTAAATAAAATAAATAATTGAATATAATTTAAGATATCTGTAAGTGTTAATTATTGTTCGAAAAAAGGGTGACTGTTCGCCAAGTGAATTACAGTGGTTAGGGTTTATTTTATTAACCCAAGAGAGTCCGAGTTGAACAAATCTTGTACGTTAAAGTCCCCAAAAATTAATATGAAGCGTTTTGAAACAAAAATGACTTTTTGAAACAATCTTTGTTTTTTAAAAAAAAAAGAAGCAAATTTAAAGCACTTTTCTTCAGATTTGGAGTTTAGTATTTGAGAAGAATTTTCTTCAGATTTGGAGTTTAGTATTTGAGAAGAATTATGGACAAAATTGATAAAATTTTATTTATGTTATTATTTGGATTAAAAAATACATAGTTCAAAGTTACATTTTGTGATAAAATTCAGTTTGTGAAATGGTTTCAAATTATATGTCTAATAATGTTCATGGTAACTTTGTAGAAAAATCAAAAGTTAGGGAAGATGGTTGTGTTTGTTGTGTTTGAGATTGTGAGTATTACTTTAGGTTATAAGTTTGTTATAAGTTTTCTCAAACTTATGAATATTGGGTTATAAGTTTGTTTGGATGCATAAATAGTTATCATAGAACGATTTTTATAAGCAATTAAAAATGTTTTAAAAGATTTATCTCTTAGTGTGAGATCGGAAGAGC
>CBVK0100240627.1:0-13439 GCA_900067695.1 Picea abies | reverse complement strand
GCGACTTCAAGTCACACAGAGATGAGAAACACTGTAATTCTCATGAGTGGGAAGGAACTTCTTAAATAAGTCAATAAGAAGGGAGACACGCAATTCATTGCAGTTAGGAAGCCCATAATTATTTTGAACAACACTAGGATAGATGATTTACCGGAGGGCATCCAGGAGTTGCTAGAAGAATTTGATGATATGGTAGTGGATGAACTACCTTGTTCGTTTCCACCTATCAGGAGTATAAGCCATCATATTGATCTTATAACTGGAGTGAGTTTTCTGAACAAAGCAATGTACAGGTTGACGCTACAGGAGAATGAAGAATTTAGGTGACAAGTCCAGGACTTAATGGACAAAGGATTGATTCGGGAGAGCTTGAGTCGATGCGTTGTTCCGATAGTGATCAACCTAAGAAAGGACGGTCGCTGGAGAATGTATACAGACTCAAGGGAAATCAACAAAATTACCATCAGGTACAGATTCCCATTTCCATGGATGGACGACTTGATGGATTGCTTGAGTGGAGCATAGTTTTTTTCAAAACTTGATTTGAAAAGTGGATATCATCAAATTAGAATGAGGGAAGGTGATGAATGGAAGACAACATTCAAGATGAATGAAGGGCTATATGAATGGCTTGTCATGCCATTTGGTTTAATGAATGCACCCAATACTTTCATGAGATTGATGAATGAAGTCTTGAAGGATTTCATTGGGAAATTTGTCATTGTATATCTTGATGATATATTGATTTTCAGCAAAACAGAAGAAGAAAACTTAAAGCATTTAGTTGCAGTAATGAGAGGGTTACAACAAGAGAAATTTCTGATCAATATGAAGAAATCGTCATTTATGAGGACATAACTCATTTATTTGGGTTTTGTTATCTCTGCAAATGAATTGAAAATGGATCCAGAAAAGATAAATGTGATTAAGGATTGGCCATCGTCGAAGAGCGTGTTTGAAGTTCGAAGCTTCCATGGTTTGGATAGCTTCTACAAGAAATTCATTTGAAACTTTAGTGGAATTAGCGCACCGATGATGGATACGGTGAAGAAAAGACATAAATATTTTCACTGGATGGAGGAAGCGGAGAAGAGCTTCAACCTGCTGAAGAAGAAGATCACTGAGCAACCAATTCTGGTTTTGCCAGATTTCAACAAGACATTCCAGGTCAGGTGTGAAACGAGTGGATTTTTCATTGGAGCAATCTTGAGCCAAGACAATAGGTCGATCGCGTATTTCAGTGAAAAACTGAATGAAGCAAAGATCAAGTACTCCACGTATGACAAAGAATTCTATGCAGTCATACAAGTGCTAAAGAAATGGAGACACTATTTGGTTCCCAAGGAGTTTGTTTTGTACAGTGATAATCAAGCTTTGCAATTCGTGACTCGACAGGAAAAGTTGAACCAAAAACATGCTAAATGGGTTGAATACATGCAAAATTTTACTTTTGTGATTAAGCATATTTCTGGAATTGCTAACAAAGTTGTTGATGCTTTGAGTAGGAAATGTTTGCTTATGCAGGAATTCAGAGTCATGACTTTGGGTTTTGATAACCTCAAGGAAATGTACAGGGATGATCCAGACTTCAAAGAGGCATATGAGGCATATGAGAATCCAACTCTCAGAGATAGAAGCCAATGGATTGAATACATGATCTAGGATGGATTATTATTCAGGGGAAATCAGCTATGTATTCTGAAATGCTCCATGAGGGAGAATTTGTTGAAGGAAAATCACAATGGAGGAATAGTCAGACACTTTGGTCATGATAAAACGTTCTCAAAGTTGAATAGCTCATATTTCTAGCCAGGGATGAGGAAAGATGTGAAGAAATTTGTGGACAGGTGTAGAATTTGTCAGCACACGAAAGAAAAAAGGTAAAACACAGGATTGTATCAACCTTTACCCATACCTGAAAGGCCATGGGACGCAGTGAGCATGGATTTCATATTAGGACTGCCAAGGACACAAAGGGGATATGATTCAATCTTTGTGGTAGTCGACAGATTTTCAAATATGGCACATTTCATACCATGCCAGAAAACCAGTGACACAACTCATATTGCGAACCTGTTTTTCAAGGAAGTCATCAAACTTCACGGCTTGCCAAGGAGTATAGTTTCTGATTGAGATACCAAGTTCGTTGGACATTTCTGGAGGACCTTATGGAAGAAGTTGGGACAAATTTGTCTTTTAGCTCAGCATATCATCCTCAGACAGATGGACAGACAGAGGTCGTGAACATGAGCTTGGGAGATTTGTTAAGGAGCTTAGTGACTGAACACCACAATCAATGGGATCACATTTTTCCACAGGTAGAATTCACTTACAATGATTCCCTCAATAGAAGCACAGGGCAGAGTCCATTCCAGGTTGTATATGGAATGTATCCAAGGGGAGTTTCTGAATTGAAAGATTCAGAACAAGTTGAATTCAGGAGTGCTAGTGAAAAGGACTTTGCAGAAGGAATGAAGGAGCTTCACAGTCGAATTAAGGAGCGATTGCAGAGTTCAAGTCAAGAATAAAAGCGTAGAGCAGATCAACACAGGAAAGAACTTCAATTTGAAGTTGGTGATTTGATTCTTGTGCATTTGAGGAAGGAGAGGTTCCCAAAGGGAACGTATAACAAGATGAAGATGAAGAAGATTGGACCATGTAAGGTCATAAGGAAATTTGGGGCAAACACATATGAGATTGAATTACCCGATGGAGTCAGAATCTCACCGATATTCAATATCATGGATTTGTACCCTTACAGATATGAACAAGAAGGAGCAGAAGATAAAAAAGAAAATATTCAATGGACAAAAAAAATGCCTGTAGTTGAAAAGCCACAGATGGAAAGCATAATTGACAAAAGGATTAGCAAAAAGACCAAGAGAAAAGAGTATTTTGAATACTTGATCAAATGGAAAGGACATCCAATTAAAGATGCCAATTGGGAAGATGAAGCAGCAATTCAAAAGCATGGATAGACTGTGAAAGAGCTCATGAACAGGAGTTCATGAAAACTTTCAAGCGAGGGAGTATGATGTAGGAGCATCATAGAAAGCCTAGGAGACAGCTGGAGGTGGAGATGTGACTTAATCATGTTTTATGAAAACGTATTTAATCTTGAAATCTGAAGCATTAATGTAATAGATAGGAAGGAAGTGCAGTTGCATTTATATCTACAGATCTAAACTGATTTTGGAGTGTATGTTCCTAACCGCCAGATGTAATAGACATTTATTTTTGTTTAATGCATGTAGGTAGATATGAATATTAGATTAGACAGTTTAGAAGCATAGGAGGGAAAACAGATGATAGACACCCTCAACCCTTGTACCATTGTATTATTATTCAAAATTCATAAGCTGTAGAGTTGCAGAAGAGAATAGAGGAGAACAAAGAATTTTATGCATTTTAGCTGTTGATATTTACCATGTATAGGAGCACGGGAATTAATAGAAGAAGGATTTGATTCCAAATCTATGTGTATGTTATGGTTGTTGGAACCACCTGTTAAATGGTATGTTGTAGGGTTGTCTGTATTCTATGTATGCATTTATTTCAATGCTATGTTTGTTTGTAGGTTCTGGAATTCTATGTTGAATGTTTGAATTCTGGGTAAGGGAAGAACAAGTTTCAATTTTTTCTCTTTCTGAGAACTCCTACAAAGAGTGCAGTGGAGGGTACGCAAGGAGTGCATCGACCAGACTCTGAGTTTCATCTCAGAATTCTCAGAAGAGATTCAGGGTGCACTTTTACAGACACAAGAGTCATGCAAGGTGTGCCCAGGCCGAGTAAGTCTTGGGTTTTACAAATACAGGAGGAAGATTGAGAGACTACCGTTGCAAAGAGTGAACAGGTTTGAAGACTCAAATAACCAGAGGCTATTTGGAATTTTTCCGCAAGGAGGGCATGCAGGGATCCTTTTGGAGGCTTGAGTTTGCAAGCGAAAGATCAGGAGGGATTTAGCCTTTGAAGTGGTCAAAGGGAGACGAAGGTCGAAATTGTCTCATAGAATTCAAGTTCAAGGAGGAGAACACCGAGTCGTTTGGGCATAAGTCATTAAGAAGTGAATCAGGCAGTCATAATTCTTTGTGGAGAACTCACGAAATCGCAAGGACCATAGGATCCAGAGGAACTGTAAGGTGGTTAGAATTTAGATGAACCCACCACCCTGATATCAAGAATCAACGTGGACCATTGATCGTGGTCGATTTGAGCCATTAGATCATTTCATGAATTCGAGGTTCACAAGTTTGGAGTGCAGGCCAAACCTTTTGTCACTCTAAATTCCCAAATCATGAGAGGGATTATCAAGTGTGTAATCGAATGGAGGAAACACTTCACGGAGAAGCGTCAAAGACCCGAGAGCCATTGGATCTTGCAAATAAGTAAGGTGGTTAAGGCGAGTGTATTTTCTATCACCCATAAGCTCAAGAGAGATCATGGTTATTGGATCCAATTCAACGAGAGTCATTGGATATCGTACTAATTTGCATTTCGGGAATTCAGGGATTGGTGCGACAAGTGATTTTGGGGTCGAGAGTCGTGAACTCCCGGTTCGCAAACCTCAAAAATATCTGGACCGTCGGATCAGGGGAGGCTCACAGTCATCGACATCATCAAAGGAAAAATTTTAGAGTCAAGTAATCATAGAGGGAGAGGATCGACCAATAGTTGTTCTCTCAAGTCGTGAAACCCGAAATCCTTTGCGGGATTAAACAAATGGTTTAATTAACCCTTGTTGTGGCTGAAGAGAAGATCCTGCACGGATTTTGGCCTGAGGGTAGGAGGTCTACATCATTTTTCATATAATATTATCCCACATCAACTATAATGCATTACCTTACATAAGAAAATAAATCACAGGTCTACCAGAACTCAAGGTTGATCATGAAGGTGTGTGCAATGGATGTGCACAAGGGAAGAACATCAAGAACCCTTTTCCGAAGAGAGACAATAAAGAAGAAGGAGTCTTAGAACTCATTCATTCATATGTGTGTGACCCGATGTCATCATCCTCCATCAGTGGGTATGTATACTATGTATCTTTTGTTGATGACTATTCTCGTAAAACCTGGGTTTACTTTTTAAAATCAAAAGATGAAGTGTTCAGTAAATTCAAGGAATTCAAAGCCTTGATAGAGAATCTTTCTGAAAGAAATATTAAGATACTCAGGTCAGATAATGGAGGAGAATACACCTCAAATTAGTTTGTAAACTTTTGCAAATATGTCGGGATCAAGAGAGATCTCACCACTCCCTACAATCCTCAACAAAATGGTGTAGCAGAAAGAAATAACATAACTATAATGGAAGCAGTGAAGACCATGATCCATGATCAAGATATTCCACTGTGATTATAGGCAAAAGTAGCAAAAACAACAATATATGTGAAGAACATATTGTCCCATAGTGCACTTGGGTTCAAGATCCCAGAAGAGATGTTCTCCGAAAAGAAGCTAGAAGTAAGCCATCTCAAAATATTTGGCTACCCAGTATTTGTAAATATTCCAAAAGAGAAGAGAAACAAGATGGACCCTTCAAGGAAGAAGGGAATATTTGTTGGATGTTGTGAGGTCTCCAAGGCCTTCAAAATTTTATATACTAGGTTATCATCATATTGAGATCAACAGGGATGTAACCTTTGATGGAGATGCAACACTCAAGAAATCAAGAAGATGCCATCTTGAAGAAGTATATGAAGAGGAAAATGTAGCTCCAAAAGTTGAAGAACCAGTGAGGGAATTCATAGATTCCCCTAATGAGGAGATTCTAGAAGATCATGACATAGTAGAATCTCAAGAACCTCCCTAGATGATGATCTTGTTGGATATGTGTTATATTCTTTGTCGATGGTTTTCTATTTCCGGTTAAGGAATTAGGGTTTTGGACTAATCCAGGTCATTGGGTTAGGGCTTTGGATGCCGTTGGCTCCTATATGTATTTTGTATTGTAAACATTGTAACACATGAATGAATATAGAATATGCTAGTTTTCTCAGTTTTGGGTTTCCAGGGGAAAAATCTGTGTATAATGTTTGTATTTGCCATTGTATCTTTTCTGTTCTTTTTTTTAATATCTGTTTGTCATAGATATCGTAAAAGGTTAGGATTTATAGATCTCCCACAAGATAAATCCAGCCTGGGCAAGGGAACTTATTCAATATGCAGAGAAGTACAATGTCTGTGAAGGAACCATGAGACAAGTGAAGAAACCAAATCTATTCTCCAGTTATATGGATTTGTTGTGTGATCTCGTAGAGAAGGATCCTACTTGCTTTGAAGAATCCATTCAGAAGAAATAATGGGCATATGCCATGACAGAAGAATATCAATCCATTATAAAGAATGATGTATGGGAAATAGTTTCTAGATCGAAGAGCAAGGATGTGGTATCTTCCAAATGGATTTTCAAAATAAAACATGTTGTTGATGGAAGTATTGAGAAATATAAAGAAAGGTTCGTTGCTCGTGGCTTCTCTCAAAAGGAAGGAATTGACTATGAAGAGACATTTGCTCCTATAGTCAGATACACTTCAATTAGAACCATCATAGCCCTTACAGCTAAGATGAAGTGGAAGTTACACTAGATGGACGTGAAAAATTCCTTCTTGAAGACTCATGTCTACGAGTTGAAGAAGGCTCTGTACGGACTAAAGCAAGCTCCTATAGCTTGGTATGGAAGGATTGACAGTTTTCTAATGAGCTTGGTATTTACCAAGAGTAAAGAAAATTCTAACCTTTACTTAAAGGTTATGAATGATGAGCTTGTTATATTGTTATTGTATATGGATGACTTATTCTTAATTAGATAATAAAAGCTCATCATTGAGTGCAAGAAGAAGCTCGCTGCAGAATTTGAGATGAAATACCTTGGCCTAACACACTATTTATTAGGTCTTGAGGTATGGCAGAGATCAGAGATGATCTTCCTTAACCAAGGGAAGTATGCAGTTGAAATACTGAAGAGATTTGACATGTTGGAGTGCAAGTTCATGGATACACCCATGGAAACAAATTTGAAGCTCCTGGTTGACACTTTGTCAAAATTGATTGATGCTATGCTATACAGAAAGATCATTGGATCATTGATGTATCTGACAAACACCGAGCCATATATCTATTTTTTTGTGAACACCTTCAATCAGTTTCTAGTAGAGCCCAGATGTGTTCACCTAGTTGTTGCAAAACATGTGATGAGGTACCTTAAGGGTACATTAGATTGTCGTCTCAGTTATGATGGAGATCATGAATTCAGATTGAGTGGTTATACTAATTCAAATTTGGATGAAAGTGTCTTTGACAGGAAGAGCACTTTATGATGTTGTTTCAGTCTGGGGTCAGCCATGATCTCATGGCATAGTGGGAAGAAATAAAGAATTTCTCTCAGCAAGGAAGAAGAAGAATACATTGCTTCTTGTTCTACCAGTTGTGAAGCCATATGGCTTCAGAAGTTGTTGACAAGTCTATTCGACCTAGATTTGGAAGCAAACATGATCCTATGTGATAAAAAGAGCTGCATAAAAATGACAGAGAACCCTGTGTTCCATGACAAGTCAAAACACATATAGATTCAATATCATTACATCTGTGATATGGTGCAGAGAGGAGGCATAAAGCTCTAGTATCTTAGCATGGATGAATAGGTTGTTGATGTGTTGACCAAGCCTCTATCTCATGTAAAGTTTGATAAATTTCGAGATAAACTTGGCGTAGTCCGAAAGGACCTCCCTCGAAAGGGGTAGTAGTGTTGTGATGCCAACCCCATCATGATGATGTGCCAACCTAGTGTTGTGATGCCAACCTCGTGTTGATGATGTGCCAGCCTAGTGTTGTGATGATGTGTCAGGCTAGTGTTGTGATGCCAACCTCATGCTGATGATGTGCTAGCCTGGTGTTGTGATGATATACCAGCCTCATGTTGTGATGATGTACCAGCCTCGTGCTGTGATGATGTATCAACCTCGTGTTGTGATGATGTACCAGCCTCGTGCTATGATGATGTACTAGCCTCGTGTTGTGATGATGTGCCAACCTCGTGCTATGATGATGTGCTAGACTCATGCTATGATGATGTGCCAACCTCATGCTGTGATGATGTGCTAGCCTCATGCTGTGATGATGTGCCAACCTTGTGTTGTGATGATGTGTGTCAACCTCATGTTGTGATGCCAACTTCATGCTGATGATGTTGTGTTGCTAGTCTCGTATTGTGATGCCAAGTTCGTGATGATGATATTATGTAGCCAATTTCAAGTTGTGATGCCAACTTTGTGCTGAAGATTCTCAACCTAGTGTTGATGTTGATGATACTCTAGCCTTTGTGCTCTGTTGTTGTTGATGTTGATGATACGCCAACTTTTGTGTTTTGTTGTTGCTGCTATTGATGATGAGAAATTTTTTTGATGATTTATAAGTACACTACTTAGTGTTCCAAGATGTTTTTGATGATGTTTCCCTCTCTCTCTCTCACCTGATGATGTTGAAGAATACCCTTCTTGTTAAGGGGGAGTGTTGAAATATTGTAACTACAAAGAGCATTCTATTTATTATTGATGTACTATTCATTAGATCAATCCCCTTTTGTGGATTGATCATTTCGAGCATTGTAAATAACCAAATCCCCTTTTGCGGATTGGTCAAACCCTAATTATAATAGGCTAAATGAGAATTCAACACACAAAATATATTAAAGTGGTTATAACCACCCAGAATGAGAAGTCGACCCTGCTAGTGAAAAGACACCTCAGTTCAGCACCTGTCAGATTGTATAAATAAGAGAGGCCAGTGCCTTATTTGTTCACTCACTCAGTTGTTCATCAGAGCGCAAGTTTGGAGTTGCAATTGCAAAAGAAGGAAGAGAGAGAGTGGCACATACTTGGGAGAGGACTTTATGTATTGTTTGGTTCATTCTCTTGGCATTGTATTGGCTATCTATATTAAAGAATTTTTTGTTGGGTTTTCTCCCCCATGAGGGTTTTCCAGGATAAATGATGTATCTCTTGTGATTGTGTATTTCGCATTGATCCTATCTATGCTATGGTTATCTAGTGAATTGAAAAGAAACCTAATAATAACTTAAACCTTAACATCTTTCATTTCTATACTTGCATTATTATTAGCTATATATCATGAATTTAAGAGTATTATTATTAGCTATATATTATGTTGAACATTCCTAAAAAATATGTTGAATATTTTGTTTGATTGATTGATGATATTTGTTATCTTTAAAATATTGTGATTTATGCTTTATGTGATTTTGTTTTCTTTGATTTATCTTAAAAGTTGGTTAAACGAAAATATGGTGCCATTCATGAATAGGAATGCATGTTAGTTTTAGTTTTATTTAAATCTCACTTTATTTCAATTATTTGTTTCAAGTATTGTATTCAAAATATATACACATTTCCACACAATATCTCTTCAGTTGATTGAAGAGAAAATCTTAAAACCAAAATTTTCACTTTGAGGGTGACCACCTCTAGTTTATGGAACCTTTTAGTTAGCCTAAAGTGGGGAGAATATTTTCCTCCATAGGGTGCCTTGGCCATGTTCTTTTCTTAACAATAGCCCAACAAAATTCAATTTCATATTGTTGTTAGGGAATGAAAATTCAATTTCTATTCCTTGGGAAATCACAAATGAAAAGTTTTATTTCTTGATGATGAACAAGAATAAAACAACAAGATTTATGTTTTGACAAAGAGATTTACTACAACTAAGTTCATCAAGGTGACTCTATCGAATTTAATGTCTCACAAAAATCATGTACAACCCCACCTTTTTTTTGGTTTAGACGATCAAAGAAGAATTTTGAATCAATTATACATTATGCCTTTAAAAAAGGAAATAAGTCGAACAAAATTGGAACAATCTTGGAAAGTTTCATCTCAACAGGACAAATTGGTCCAAGGAGATGAAGAAAGATGACTCCAATAAGAGTAAGCAATTTTAGACAACAAGTGTTTAGCTCTGAAATAAATAAATGCTAAAGAAAAATTTTCATTGAGAAACTCCACTTATCACATTGGGGGAAGCGGAAGAAATACAAAGGAAAATCCTAACCCTAATGAAATCCTAGTTCACTACAAGGGAAAATCCTAACCATGAAGAAATCCTAGTTCACTCGAATCCTAAAAGATTAATTTATGAATCAAATAGAAGATAAAAAAGTAGTTCTTCAACATCATCTATACCTATTATCGAAAATATTTTAATTCCTAAAAGTGAATAGTATGAGCATGGGCCATAATTTAGTACTCCTCCAAAGAATTCATGTGAAAATATTTTTATAGACTTAACCCCTAAATGAAGTGGAAATAGAGATTCTCTTATTTTTCATTCAAGGTTTCTTGGTAGAAATACCATTTATCATGAAGCTAAAAACTTAATCCTTAGTCATATTATGGATGGAACATCAGGAGGGGGGTGGGGAGAAAATATTCATGTACCTCCACTTCCTGCAAATCATTGGGTAATTGCTACATATGGACCCATTATACTCCCATGAAATATTCATAATATTCCCAACAATTATTTTAAAATCCTTCTAAAATTTAATGGTGAAAATGAAACATCGACAGAAGATCATATAGTTGCATTCCAAGACTGTAAAGATAACCTAGTTGTTGAACTTGACAATGTATATATGTGAATTTTTATTCAAATTTTAGAAGGTGATGCTAGAAAATGGTTTAGAAATTTATATACAAGTATTCCTTCATGGGATGTATTACACACCACCTTCATGAACCAATGGGGAGAGAAAAGAGACCATCAATATTCCCTAACTGATTTTTCAACATTAAAAAAGAAAAATGGAGAATCATTATTAGAATTTTATAAAATGTTTAATCAATTATACAACATATTTCGACCCTCTCCAACAACTAAGGTCACTTATGCAGCTTCTCATGATCTTCACTTTTCTATGATGTTAAGATAGGAGATCTATTAATTTAGGTAAATGAAAAATAATGTTGTTGATATTGAAGGTAATATGGTTGTCTTAGGGAAGTTTAGGCTTAAAACTGAAAATAATGAGAAAAATAAATAAAAGGAAGAATCCCAAGCCCAAGATTCATCTTCTTGTCCTCAATATTTGAAGATGGAAGAAATGACAAAGCTTATTAGGGTTCTCTTTGACAAAATTAGAAGATTGGAAATGGGTAACAAAATTGTTGGGCCAACTCCACAAAATGTTGGGAAGAGAAATCCTAAGCAAAATCCAAGACAAGCCAATCCTATTTTTCAATACAGAAATCAAAATAAAAATTAGTTTAAAACGCCTTTTAACCCTCAATTATTGAGGAGAAATGAGGAACCACCTCTTCCACCCCCTATGAGAAACAATTTTGTAGAATACTAGATTAATATTAAATATTTAAAACTTGATTTACTGGAAGAACAAGTTCCAACAGGTGATTTGAATTGGTTAAAGATGAAGGAATCCCTTCTCATTTAACACAAGATTAATAACATGATCCTTTAGGAGTAAACAATCAATTTTTACAAACTATTCAAAAAAAAGGAGAGGACTTTTGGTCTACCCAATATAGATTATTCGTTGATACATTACAAACTGAAATGTAGAACAAATTTTATGTTAGGCCTATACCAAACAAACAACCAACAATTCCAAAATCACCAAAGAAAATCAAGATGTTGGGAAAAACAAACAATAGAAGACAATTGTTTTCAAATTTTCGCGGTGAACTGAATATTCCACAATATTCCAAAGTTAAAGCCATATTGTCATTGACATTAGCCATATTGTCATTCACGTTTCGAATCTAAATGAAGATTCATATTGAAGACCAATTTTCAAAAGTAATAGTTACATATCTACACAATTAATACACAAAATGTGGGACATTTTGGAACTAAACATGTTAGCTAAAACCCTAAATTAAAACCCTAAAATAAAACCTAAAATCCTAGATCAATAATAATGTATAACGTATAAAAACCTTATATATATAATAAACCTAAAGTCAATAAAAATATATAATAAATTAATTGTAGGTCTTATGAAAAGATATAAAAACCTAATTATATAATAAACCCTAAATGAAACCAATAATAATATGTAGTAATTTAGTTTATATGTGATATTATATTATATTATCATGCAAGATGTATTGTTAGATGTAAATTATTATGCTAAGTATATAGTAAATCATAATACACTAACATAAATATATCAATAACCTAAGTATTTACTACATAGTAAATTTGAAATACTAAGTATTAATATATTGTATTTAATATTTTAATAATATTGTAAGAATATATGATACTCAAAACCTAAGTATTGATGTATAGTATACAAATATCTAATAAAATGATTAATTAATATGAAGTAGGTTAGGACCTAAAATAATGTTATAACAAATATTAGAAAAAATATTGTCAATTGTAGATTGAAGTAATAATTATATAATAAATAAGGATATATCATAGAGGTGGAGTATCCTAGTATAATATATAGTAAGAAGGTTTTATGCAAAATCATAATACATAGAATCTTATTAATTTGCATAAAGTAAATTAGTAATATTGAGTATTGGTATTAGTATTAATAATAAGTACTAATGCTAATGTTATCTTATGGAAATAGAAGAGACTCATATGAACTATTACAATAGGAAAATAATGAAAAAATAAAAGAAATTAAAAGAGTTTAAAGAGTTAAACATGATTGTTCGGACTTGGCCTTCCAGAACTTTTTAGTTGGTTTATCAAGGAGTGAAAAAAGTTTCTTAGCTCTAGGCCACCATATTCGTTCATATTTTTGGGGTGCTTGATTATTTCTAGGGCCTCTCTGACACGTCTTTTGTAGTAGTGGTCTTCTTTCACGAGGAACTTCGTATTCCCAAGGCACACATGATGCCTGGTTTCAAGAGAATGTTCTGCCAAGGTTGAGGTGTGAATACACTCATTTCTAATGTCTTCTTCATGTTCCTTAATCTTTATCTGAAACAATTTTCTAGTCTCACCAATGTAACATTTTCCACAAGAACAAGAGACCTTGTAGATGTCTTTCCCCTGACCATGGTTAGTAGGGTATTTTACCAACCTCATTCTTTGTCTCATAGTAATCAAGGGTTTGAAGGAAGTCACAATTTATTTTATTTTCAATATCTTTGCGATATTATATGTGACCCCATGGATGTAGGGAAGGAAAGCCTTTATGTTGGAGGTTTGATAAGTATGATGTCAAGTCCTTATTTATTTCTTTTCCATTTCCTTCTTGATGTCTTTATCTCTATATCCTATTCTTTTAAATACCATGGTTAGGTGGTGTATCTCTTCTTAAATATGTTCCTTATCAAAGATTTGTGTTGCCCTTATGGCTAGGGTCTTGAGAACCCCCATCTTCTGAGAAGGGTGGTGGTGGGAGTCATAATGAAGGTAGATGTCTGTTAAGGTCCTAACCCG
>CBVK0100240626.1:0-13440 GCA_900067695.1 Picea abies | reverse complement strand
ATCATCAGGTTCAGCAGCTTCAGATGTTTGAGGCGCGTGAAGGTCTTCGGAATGGGTCCGGTGAGCTCGTTTTCCGACAGGTCGAGGTCCTGGAGACCGGCGATGGCGCCCAGCTCTGGAAGGACGGGGCCGCTCAGATTGTTTTTAAAGAGATACAGCGTGTGAAGGCTTCGCAGTTCGCTTAATTCCATCGGTAGAGTGCCCGAGAGGCCTGAAGATGCCATGTCCAGGTATCCGAGCTTGGTCATGTGGCCGATTTCTGGCGGAATTATATCCGAGAAGAAATTGTAGCCGATCTCGACGCACTCTACATTGAGGAGCTTGCCCAATTCCAGAGGCAGAGCCCCAGTGAGATTATTGCCTACGAGATCGAGATATCTGAGCATGGCGACAGAGTCGTATGAGGGCGGAATTCATCCTTCGAAGTAACTCCCGTCTAAATTCAGTCACCTGAGACGGGGAAGCTCTGCGAATTCTGCCGGCAGCAGACCAGTGAAATTGTTGCTGTAGGCGTTGAAGTCCACCAGGCATTTGAGCCATGAGATGCTGGCAGGAAAGTGTCCAACGAATTCATTGCGGCTGATGTCCAGTGATCGAATCTCGCTGAGATTGAAGATAGCGACCTGGAACCGACCGGAGAAAATATTGGTGCTCAGATTCAGAGTCCTGAGACCGGATAACGATTGAATTTGATCTGAAATTACTCCATCGAGTTCCTTGTTCGAGAGATCCAAGCTAGTGATCACCTTGTTGCCATGATCGCATGAGATGCCTGACCAGAAACAAGGATTCGACGAGCTTTGTTTGCTGCCCCAGTCTTTGAGACGGCCCGATTTGTCGACGATACCAGAATTGAGAGCCAAGAGCGCCCGTGTCTCGGTATTCAGAAGATTATTATTTCCAGATATAACAAAATTTCGTTATTCTAATCACTGCTCATGATGAGAATGGAGACATTGTTGGCCAGATCGCATGGACTCATCCATTTAAATATAAATGGCCGCTCGCAATCATTGCATGCGAGAATATATAATTGCTGAATGACGCTGTTAATTATGGTCCTGTCTGTGGTTTCCATATATATATATCGTGTAATCTTTGAGTTTTTCTGTCAGGCATCTTCGAGTAATAATGAAAAATTGCAGTAAAAGACTCCATGATAAGCGTGGAAAGTGAGAGAAATCGGTGAAGGAGCAAGCTGGTAGGTCCTCTGGCCGCCTTATTGGTTTCTTGCAGCTCAGATCGCTTTGAAGGTTTAGATCTGGTTTTTTTATTTGCTAAATTTCTTTCACTTCACTTCACTGTTGAACATAATTCTTGATTCATCACTCTACTTTTGCAAAGAAAAAATTGCATTAAAAGATAACATTATTGGTACTTTGAAGGTAAGGAAGTCCAACTCAATGTGGAATGGATTTGCCTTCACAGAGCATGTGGTCAAATGCAGTGATTGAGGGCAAGAGTCAAATCCTTCATCACCACCCATAATAGGACATAGAAACGTTTTTAGGTTGTGAAGAAACAAATCATGGCTTAGGGCATGAGAAATTTTTTTAGGTTGCCAAGTGTGAAGAAACAAATCATGGTTCATAATAATAGCACATGATAAATTATATATGTTTTTGGTGTTAAGAAACAAATCATGGTTCATATCAATCCCATTATAAAAATGTTGATTATTTAAATTAAATTTAATACTAAAATGTGGTTTACAACATATAAGTTTCAATATGTTAATGGATAACAATAAAAGAGTGTTCATTATTACCTCTAAAAATGTGTTTTGGAATTGTTTTTATGATATAAATTTCTCTTATATAAAAAAAATCTCATATTGATGAGATCTATAATTCATAACTACATAGAAGTAATCAAAAGTAAGTGGTGTCTCATACTCACATAATGGTTGATTTATTGGAGTTTGAGTATGTTTTGTTTTATTATAATACAAGATTCAACATTCATAAATGTTAAAGGACACATCAAAGTGGTTGAGCACAAACCTAGTTTTGCCTCCCATCTCATCAACATTTGGGCATTAAATGCCCTCCTTTTGGTCAAATCAACCACATGGGTACCCATACCTAAAGTATAGGCATTCCCATTAAGACTAGTTTGACCCTCCTTTTGGTTAAATCAAGCACATAGGTACCTATACCCAAAGTATGGGAATTTCCATTAAGACTAGTTTGAGTCTATAAATAGAATCTATGGCTATTTGTTTAATAGGAATAATTGATAGTAATTTTATGATTGTGGATTAAACCCAAAGGATGAGAAGTGCATTGCCTCCATCTACTATCCATTAAGTTTACCAACCTTATGCTACTCATAACCATCCACAAGGGGAAGTGTCACATTTTCACCTTCAAAGATTGAGATACTTTGGATACCCATACCCAAAGTATGGGCATTCCCATTAAGACTAGTTTGAATCTATAAAATAGAATCCATGGCTATGCTTTTGATAGGAAGAATTGAGATTAATCTTATGATGGTGGATTGAACCCAAGGATGAGAAGTGCATTTCATCCATCTACTATCCATTAACTTTACTTACCCTTATGCTACCCATTTTTCCCTCCAAAGTGACCATCCACAAGGGGAAGTGTCACATGTTCATCTTCAAATATTGGGATACTTTGGGTACCCATACCTAAAGAATGGTCATTCCATCAAGACTAGTTTGAGTCTATAAATATAAGCCTTGGCTATGCATTTGATAGGAAGAGTTGAGAGTGATCTTATGATTGTGGATCGAACCCAAAGTTTGAGAAGTGCATTTCCTCCATCTACTATCCATTAACTTTACTTACCCTTATGCTACACATTTTCCCTTCCAAAGTGACCATCCACAAGGGGAAGTGTATGAATGTTCATCTTCAAATATTGAGATTGAGACCTAACAAAAGATGTTTAATTACCCTCCCATGGAGAATATTAGAGGCCACTTGTTGCAACCCTCTTCTCATGTGATACAGTTTAGTTGTTATTACCTTTTTCATTAGAATAAATCAATTTCCTTTCTTTCCACCCAAAATGTTGTTTTAATGTTATTTAGGCCATTAATATTTCTTGTTTGATGACTTGATAGCTTCTATGTGTGCTAGAGGATAATTTAATTGTTTATATTTCTATTTACTTACCCTCTTCACTTGCTCCTTGTTTCAAAAACCAACGAGGAAAGGGGTTTTGGTATTCCCAAGCAGGAAAACCTCATCAACATGCATGAGCATGTATATTTTGTTATTTTCTTAGGTTCATGTATGTGTATTTTGTTATTTTCTTAGGTAATGGGTTACTATACAAAAAAAATTGGAATGTAATGGTAGTTTGATATAGAGCTATGTAAAAAATTCCTTCAAATTTGAGTATGTTCTTTAATGAAAAGGGAAACATATTTATGGTCTTAATAATAAAGCTAAGATAGATCAAAATGTGAGGATCTCTAAATAGAAAATAATCTCTACTACAAATATTGTAATAGGTGGAATGAGAGAAAATGAATTGGTTTTCTTGTGATGATCAATATCCATCCTTAAATGAGGAGAACAACCCTTGAATGAACTAACATAAAAATAAAAATAAAAACGGCAACCTCTAAGATATTTTGGAGTGATGACAGAATCCATTTTAATTCATAGATAGATACAATAATGAGGTAATCAGACATTGAACTTGAAGCTATCGAGGTTAGAACTATTAGTACCCTAGGCCTTTTTAGGACCTTCACTAAAGGTGAGCCCAAGTATGTAAGAAAAGAATTATCCCTTATTCTCTTTAAGTATAAGTGGCATGGCACTCTTTTAGGGAGCTCTCGAGGGGATTATATTTAGAGAGTACCAAATGGGTAGGCTAGAAAACTCCCAAATTGGTAAATAATACAAATCTAGGAGAAAATATCCTTCAATATACCTAGAATAATACAACCTTAGCTAAAAAATAGTACAGAGGCCTACCTAGACCATTATGGGGAACCTATCCCAAAAGAATCCTTATGCGAAGTTGATTGTGTTGTTGTATCGATTTAGTAACCCAAGTGATCCTATGACTACCATGAGAATGGAGAACAAACTCAACAATCAGAAAGACAAACTCAACAAACTCGTAGGCTTGGAAGAAAAACTAACTAGCCTCGCCAATCTCATTCAAAACATCCACTTTGATCTCAACACCCAAATTTCCTCCATCAAAAGCTCCATCAATAATAAAATAAAAATTTGGAATGATCGCATTGGGTTGATTGATCATTGGAAATATTTAGTGGGAAGAGATCATTGAAATGGGCCATGCTTTCATGACAATCCAACCCATATAATACACAGATTACCTAAGATTGATTTGAATAAGTTTGATGGCTCAGATCTAGAAAGATGGGTGGGCCATATGGAACAATATTTTTCCTTCCAAGGATGATAAGTAGCTTAAACTTTGAGTGGGGGTGTTATATATGAATAGGGAGAGTTGGTGGTGGTGGAAATAACATAGGAAGGTATATGTGGGGTATATTATGTGGGACTAGTTGTTGAAGGAAATCTATGTTAGATTTGAAAATGATACCCATTTTTTAAATATGTTGACGAAGTTACACCAAAATAGCATAGTGGAAGACTATATTGGTTCATTTGACATATTGGAAATCATAACAAAAGGTATGACTAATGATTTCTTCAAGGAGATTTTTGTTAGTGGTCTCAAGGAAGAGATTAAATAATAAGTCTTGATGTCTCACCCCGCTACTTGGTTGGAGGCCAATCAACTAAAAGGGACCAAGTGATGGTAACATCCTAGAACAAACGACCCAATTTTGTTCCATGGCCACATCCCCATATTTTCCTACTCTGCCTTTTTCTCATCCCTTGTAGTTCCACTAGTTGACCCTCATAGAACTGATACAATGTCAACATCTCTACATCTACTAACATTTTGATGATTTTTTTTCAAAGGGCATAGATGTATGGAACAAAAATTATTTTTCATAGATATGAATTCATTGCAAATCTCTGAGGAAATTTTAGAGGATGACATGAAAATATGAATTCATTGCAAATCTCTGAGGAAATTTTAGAGGATGACATGAAAAAAATTGAGATGGTCAAGATTGTGTTAGAGAAAGTACCCACTTAGGAGCCTCCTTGCGAGGAAACCCAAATTTCCCTCTATGACATGTCAGGAATTACAACTCCCCAACTCCCAAAATCTCAAAGTTGATTGGTTTTACGAATCACCAGAAGATGATTGTCTTAATAAAAAATGGCAACACCCACACTTTCATTCATCATCAAGTAACAATAGAGACACATTGTTGCCCATGTAGTGCATAATTTTAAAATCATGATAGCCAATGGAGGTTCTATGAAATGCGGTGGTAAGCGTGAGTATATGAAGCTACATATGCAGAACTATTTCCTCAAATCAAACACATTTTCTACTAAAATGGGAGGTTGTGGTGTAGTTTTCGAAGTAGAATAGTTGTGCACATTGGGTTCTATTACAATGGTTTTCAAAGAGTTATACACAAGATTCAATAAGGATTTCTATAAACAAACTCTCAAAGGTCTCCATGTGATTTAGTCATAAACTATAATCTCTAACCATATGGAAAAGATCCTAAAGAAAGGTCACTCGACTGTTATTTCCCACTTCAATGCCATCCTAGTTATGGATAACTCCCCACATGAAATCCATCTTGATCTTCCATTGGTTTATGAGAAACATCACCAAGTATTTTCAACACCCCATGTCTTACCCACTTCATGTGGTGAGCATGATCATGGCATGCCATTTATTCTAGATAATCAACCAATCAATGTACATCCTTATTGACATCCTTTTGCACAAAAAATTGAATTGAAAAGATCATTTAGGACTTGTTTGAGGAAGGCGTGATACTTTCTAGTACTATACCCTACTCTTCCTTGGTCATCATGGTAATGAATAAATAAGGTAATTGGTGGATGTTTCCATACTTTCATTCTCTTAACAAGTCGATAGTCAAAGATAACTTTCCCATCTTGGTCATTGATGACCTCTTGGATGAAATTCATAGTGCATAGTTCTTCACTAAAGTAGATCTTTACTTTGGGCATCGATTTGGATGAAGTAAGCATTCCTCATATTATCATCTACACACATGAAGGATGATATGATTTTTTGGTTATTCTGTTTCATCTTTACAATGCCCCATCCACTTTTCAGAGACTCATGAAAAAAAAATTCATGCCTTTTTGTGCGACTTTGTGCTTGTCTTGTTTGATCATATTTTGATTTACAAAATGGCTTGGGAGTGTTGACGCAAGGAGTGGTAATGCTCCTTACTCATACATTTTTTAATCTCATTAGGCTAGCTGAGATAGGTGGGATTATCACCCTGGTTTATATCCTATCAAAATTTAAATTAGACCTCAAGAAATATGATTCTTGGATCTAAATCTATTTTTTAATATACAATTTTTATGTGTTTTATCTAATAATGTATAACTAAAAGATTAATAAAAGAATGCATTTGAAAATAAAGAATTATAAATTCAGATGTACAAGCAAAGAAGTTGAAATATGTGATAAAATGACAAATCTAAAACACATTATTTTAATAGTTCTCAAAGTGAGAGGAAATTAACAAAGCCTTTTATTAATGCCAACTCTGAGTTACAACTGAAATTATCTCTTCAGGTCCCTAGGATGGCTTGGACCAGACAAATTCTTGGAAGTTCAAGATGTAATTAAGACTCATACATGGAAAACTAGTGTCAAAAGAAAATATCACAATACAAGACCAATCTAGATCATTTTAAGTTATAGGTGCATCATCATTTTGGATTCTACAAAACTTGTATTAATTAGCACTTAATAACTTTAGAACTTCTAATTAATCGAAAAAATACTTTGAGAAAATAAATGAACCTAGATCATATCATCGATCAATGCCTCCTAGTATTGTCAACAAGATAGTTTAACTCTAATTAAAACTAAGAATGGAATGAAAATATGAATATCTCACTTAGAACTTAGGCATACCTTATCAGTAATATCACTTCTCTATTTTCTCATGTTTTTATTGATTTACTCCTTCTTTTATATCTTCTTGAAGTAGTGAGATAGTTGAACCACCTTTTGTTTTCATATTTAATTAAATATGTTTTTATATTTTAACTAATAATAGGTGGGTCCCCACTAAGTCTTTGTGTCTTTATTTTCAAAATTTCCCTTGTAGCTCCAAAAAACTATATATATATATATATGAAAAAAATATGAATTCATTGCAAATCTCTGAGGAAATTTTAGAGGATGACATGAAAATATATATATATATATATATATATATATATATATATATATATGACATCCATCAAAACAATTACATGTCATCAACATTTGTACTTCCCCATATATCAAATAATATGACATTCTTAAGTTTTCAAAAATATATATTATATCATAAGTCAGTTGTTTGTCCCAAAATAAAATATCATATGTCCACAATAAAACATTATCATAACACAAATTAAAAGAGATGGGAGTATTTCTTTCTAAAATAACTTTCTCTTTCTTTCCTACCTTCATACACATATGGTTTAAAATTTAGTACATCCTCAAGAAAAACGTTTTTCTCTTCATACTTATCTCTGAATGCATGTCATTAAAGGAAATTTCCCTCTTACCACTTTCTTCCTTTGTTGATTTTTGATTTGAGTGTACAGAGGATGACTAGGATGTATTGGTGCAAGGGGTAACAATAGGTCACTATGAAATACTGAAAGGAGGATTCACTGGATTGTTATCCCAACCATTGTTAGTAGGATTAATAAGAGGCACAGGAATGCCCATGATATTGGGGCAAGGCTACAAAGGCACACTAGGAGGATTTGGGGGGTGAGGTAAGGTTGGTTTCCCACCAAGGTTTAGGTAACCAGTTTGCACCAGCTGGTTGAACACATCTAAAACTACATCAAAATGGATAGATAATATTATCTTCATGTGCCTCCCTTATTGCCAAAACATATTAGGCCTTCTACCTCTTCCTCCTTTATTACCTATGTTACTCACTATGCTTCATGTGCTAAAGAAACTCATCTACTTCCATTTCCATTTCAATCAGTCCAAAATATCTAAAATATAATACAAGACACAACATGATAAATATTCATTACAAAACTTGTTAAATATAATTTAATTATGACTCTAAATGCAACATGGTAAATCAAATATAGAAGAAAAAATGAAATAGAAATAATGAATAAAAGAAAAGAAAAATCCAAAACTCATTCATAACCAACCTTTTTCACTTCCAATTTACTTAATCTGAAACTTAAATCCTCTTAAATACCACTTTGTATATGAATAATTCAATATATATTTAAAACATGAACAAGGATACTATGACAAACATAAGGACAATGGAATTATAAATGGTTGGGACAAATGATAAAAGGAATATACTTATAAAAAGTGATAAATAATGAGGGTATAATGTGAAAAAAAATCATGTAAAACCCACTTATGATATAAGTCAGCCATTTACCCTCATTATGTGCCTTTAATAAATTTGCACACACTAAAAAAACCCAATGCAAATGTCAACCAACAACATAAAATTATTATTATTGACTCGGGTTGAGTAAAACATCCACGTCATTCCCAATATCCATAATGTTGTGTGAATAAAGTATAGTTGTCATGTATTGTAAACCAATATCATTTGCCCTAGTAAATATCATCCATAAAATGTGGCAACTCACAGTTTTCGAACTATGTTTTTTTTATAAAATAAATAGTGTAAGTTGAGTATAAGAGTAAAATATCAATATGAACCATATCTTTTGATTCACCCCTTCAATAAATATGGGAGGAATAATGGCACATAACCATGCACTGATAGACTCAAGTCAAAGTTCTTTCAATAGAGAGAGATAACGCTAAGTGTAAAACAATAGTGTCGAGCTCAAACATACTATTTTGACAAGAAAAACCGGGATTTTAAACCAAAAAACTTTAGAAGCAAGTTTAGGACTGAATCTAATTTCTCTTTGTTTATACAAGAACGATCATGGTTCAACCCACTATTCTTTTATAATCAATATTGCAATACAACCCTTTCAAAATGTACAAATAGACATGGAAAGTGATAATATGGTCTAATGATAGTAGCAAGATTGCAAAACCACAATATCCACTGCAATTTATGACACCATAAATTGTTTTTAACAACAATAAACTCTTTAAAACAACTATCTCTTTAAACATTTATTTTCATTTCACCATAACACTTGTATATGGATAGAAGACAGGGAAAATAAATTCCATACTTGCAACCATCTAACCAGATCAATTACTAACCATTTATTCACATTTTTTTCAAATAAATGCTCAAATAACTTTGTGAGTACTTACCTCACCCCAGTCTTGATTTATATCAGTCTTTTGAGCTTGCAAATGGTTACACAATGAACAACAGAAGTTGGTTGAGCCAAACATAGTAGTAGTGACTTCCTCTAACACTTCAAAAAAACAAATGAATGGCAATGGAAATCCTAATTAACTTCAAGGAGAGAAGACACAGGTTATGTGGCATAAATGCCTCAGTCACCTCAAGTTTAATGTATGGCACATGTAAACTAAACTCACCACCCATGCACCGCGGGTCTCATTTAGAACCAAAGATCAAATGATACCAAGTATAATCAATACCCATTATACAATATCAAATGATATATGATATGTGCATTGAGCCATAACTGAGCTTGAAATCATTCATAGAAATATCATATAACCTTTTTAAAATGTCAACCTTTTGCTTCTAATATTTGTCAATATACGCCATGAGTTATATACCTTGTATACCATATATTTGTTTGCTTTTCAAACTTATCAAAGGCACTTTTATACACAACTTTGAAACCTTTAGGAAATGCAAGTAGCACATTGAAGTACATGATTGCATATGCTCACTATACAAACAAATATTATTTTTTGTATAAGTATTAAAATCATGATCCCAAATATACCCAAATCTTGAATACCATTGATTGTGTTGAAGATATAACCATTTAGAAAACATGTTAAGAACCATCGAACCAAAATTGATTGTTATGTAATAGTTAACTTATTTGATGTCATACTTGAGGTGATGCCCAAACTGAAACCAAGATATAATATCATGACATAGGATTCTGTTTTTTTTTCTTCAAAAAATTGCGTTATCCTTTTATTTTTGGAAAACAAATTGTGTTATTTTTCATTTATATATATATATATATATATATATATATATATATATTTGATTAATAAATAAATTTTCAGTAAACATCGCTTTTCAATTTAGGAGACAATTTTAGGTTTTTTAGTTGCAATGGTTCCAGTCATCAAAGGTGTGATCTCAATTAGGTAGTAATTTAAACCCCAAAAATAAAATTGTCAACACTAGTAGCATCACTTTTCTATTCGAGGGTCATTTTTAATATTTTTTTTCCGTGATGGTATCAGTTGTCAAGGCTGCAATTTCAATCAATTCACAATTTTAACCACTCCCCCAAAAAGAAGTGTTATAGATAGCGTCACTTTTTTTTTTTAAATAAGTATGTATATATTACCTTTCAAGATAAAAAAAATTAAGTAGCATCATCAGTGTCAAGGGACTGTGAGCATTGAATTTCCCCAGAGGGAAACCAATTCAGCCCGTTTTTAAAAACTGGAAAAAAAAAACAGTATTTAAACAACCTGAACAAAATCAACCAGTGGGGAAACCGATTTGTTCAGACCTGTCTGGCCTTCTATAAAATCTGAGACTGGATTTTGAAAAGAAACATTGTTCTAGACACCACATTCGTCCCAAAAGGACACTTTTAGAAACATAAATGATAGACAAAAATAACCATGCAGTCTGACACATGTGCATATGTCGTCGCTCATGCATTCGGTCTGTCACTTTTTTCCGAGTTGTCTGTTGTTGGTGCCTGGATATTTGGATCCATGACCACCATTGAGGTCGTTGGTGCACTGGAGGCCTGTTTTGGGGAGTGTCGAGGGTCGTGTAGCATGGAGAGAATTTGGAGAATTTTGTTCCCCTCTCTTATCCAAAAGTTCCAAGCGGAAGTGCATGTAGTCCACATACTGGCGGACCATGAACATCAAACCATGCAATATCGCCATTGCATTTCTAAATATGGCGCATGAGGCAGAGTCCGAGCAGGAGTGTTGTTGGCTCGGTGGTTCTTCCAAGTGGGTGGAGGTGTCTTCCAGAGGAGCCAGAACCAAGGGTGGTTGCGGGGGGGGTAGAGGGTGGTGGCATAGGAGCAAAATGCTCAGGTGATTCGATGTGTTGACCAAGGTTGGGTGAGAGGAGGAGGCCAAGTCTGGTAATGGGCCAGGAGAAAAGCCCAAGGAATTTCCCTGAATATCGAACCACTCCACTCGACAAGCCGAAGGTGAGGACAATGGTGGAAGATCATTCTGACTCTATGAGGACTGGCCATAGGAGGAAGGTGAGGGGTTGTGTGATGGTGCAAGGGTAGGTGGAGGTCGGATGGCAATGCTAACTCTATTTTGGTACCAAACAGAGCCTCTCTTTGACTTCCCACGAAGTCGAGGCATGATATAGGCGGAGAGAATAAGTGAGGGCATGGAGAGCATGTAGACATAGCAGGTGAAGGCCAAGGAGAAATGCACACAGGATGTTTGCTCTGCAGGGGAGGAAGGGACATGATGATCCAGCTGAGGATTGACATCATGAAATGGAAAATGGAGTGGAAATACACACACGTGCAGAGGTGATTTCCATAAATGTTGCTCCATTGATCAGACGAAGAAGCAGAGGATGGCATGCTCGAGCAATTAATGGAAGGATGGTAGAAGTGAAGGCATATTTTAATCATCGTGAGGGTGAGAGGGATGGTGCATGCAACGGTCACGTGGTTGGTGCAACATAGGTAGGCATCATCCTCTCCCTTTGACACCTGGTCCTTGCTAACACCCCATCCGAGGGATAGCGTCACTTTTTTATTTGGGGGTTGATTTTGGTATTTTTCCCCAAAATTATGGGTTTTTTGGGCTAGAGTTCTCATTTTGAGGTCACAGTTCTTGTTAAGTTGATAACTGTGTTATAACTTATCAGTATTTTCACTTTTCTCTTTTCTCATGTCTTCATTGATTTCCTCTTCTTCTTTTATATCTTCTTGAAGTAGTTAGATAGTTCAACCACATTTTGTTTTCATATTTAATTAACTTCTATTTAAGATAGGACAACTTAATTTAAAATAAGGTCCAAATATGTTTTTATATTTTAAATAATAATATGCGGAGTCCTATTAAGTCCTCGGCTCTGTGTGTACACACACACACACACATTTAACAACAAAAAATAAATAGATAAATGGAATCCATCAAAATGATTCCATGTATTAAAGTGAGCACACTCTGGTGATCTGAAAACCTATCTCTAATTGTTGGTATGACTAGTGTTGGGAGGGGGCCTTTTCCCCTTCTTGATGATGATGCTCTGTCCTTCCATGAAATGGTTGTAGCTTTCGTCAAGGCTTCCAAGGCGAAACCCACCAAATTTGTGAAAAATTTGGATGAAATGCCCAAGGTTGCTCTCTCACCTTCTTCATCTAGGAGAAAGGATTTAGTGTTGGCATACCAGGGCTTAATCGGTCAATTTACGATCATTTTTCCATCACAAAATATAGTGTCCTTTTGGCTAGAAAAATAAGGAAACCCCTAATCAAAGGCTCCATGAGCCACTTCTTCTACGACAGAGGTTTTTTCACATTCCTCTTTGAGTTCAAGGAAGTTGATAGGGATTTGATCTTCTGCAGTGGTCCATATTTTCTAGGAGAAAGAGAAATGTATTTGAATAAATGGACCCCTTATTTTAGTCCTAAAAACGATGTCCCCTCAACTATTCCGAGGTGGGTTAGACTACCGCACCTTCACTTGCATTTTTGGAGCAACAATGTCCTACACTGTATTGGAAACTCTATTGGTTGGTATATTGATAGGGAAAAACCTAAGGAGAATACTTTTCATGTGAAAGAATCTATGTTGATTTCGATTTTGAGAAAGGGATTCTTGAAGCAGTGGTCATCAACCTGGATAACTAGCAGGATGTGCAACAACTAGATTATGAATAGTTACCTTTCAAGTGAAAAATCTTCCATGAATACATGCATTTTGTGACAAATTGTAAGAAAGAAGAATCGGCCCCAACAAGCAATGGAAGAGATGAATACTGGAAAGTGGTCTCTAGAGAAATTGGCTTTGGTGGTAATAGGGATCAATATTCCTTTGCAGGTCCTTCAAATATTGGATTGGGTTCTTCAAATGTTGAATCAAAATTTCCCATTAAAGCCATAGAAAATTCACAGAAAAAGGTATCAATCGCTCAATTGAATAGGTTCGATTATTTTTTCCAATTAGAGGAATAAATGGAAGAATAAATTCTAG
>CBVK0100240625.1:0-13440 GCA_900067695.1 Picea abies | reverse complement strand
ATTGAATGTTGTTCATTGTGTTTATTTCGCTGCTAAATTGCGTAGCAATGTGTATTTCTGCATATGGTAATTTCTGAATGTGAGTTTATACATATCAGAGTTCATTGATGACAGTTATCTCTAGGTTGCTAAGTGTATGACAAAACTTTAGCTTGTTTATTTTGTCATTAAATTCTTGTAGGTTGTGGAGACTGGGCGTCGAGGCAAGGAGAAAGCGACGCAGGAGGGAGGCAACAGAAAGGTAACGGCGTTGTGTGGTGGTACGTGGAGCTTTCGAGAGGGTAGAGAGGTAAACAATGCAGATTAGCAGTCGCGAACTACGGGTGAGGGCAGCAAGGGAACCGACGGCCAGGCAATAGAGAGTCGTCGAAAAGCATAGTAAGCAAGTGCCCTAGGTAGCGAACAGAAGCCCCGAGCAGCGGGAAGAACTGTCGGGCAGTATGCTGAGTTAGCCGGGCAGTAGGTTGAGTTAGCCAGGCAGCAGCAGAAGGTTGTGGGCAGTGGGCAGTATGTCTGAGCAGCAGGTAGCAGGTTCGGACAATGATACATGGGTGCTAGATAATGGAGCATCTAGCCATATGACGGGAATGAGGTCGATGTTCCTTAGTGTTTCAGAGACAGACTCTAACTGTCATGTGTATTGTGGGGCTAGCACCATGCATGCAGTGAAGGGGGTTGGATGTGTGAGATTCCAACTAGAGTCGGGAGGATCTCTGGAGGTGGCAGAGGTGTTGTTTGTTCCAGAGCTGAAGGTAAGCTTGCTCTCAGTATCAGCTCTGGAGGATGAAGGATATAGAGTAGTGTTCCAGAAGGGACAAGTGTTCCTATATTCGGAGGGAGCGACCCTGGACGCAGCAATAGTGCTTGGTGTCAGACAAGGGAGGTTATACAGGTTGTTGGGATAGTCTGTGTGTGAGTCCAAGGGGATCTTGGATTCAGGATCAGTGTCGGTGTTAGAGAGAGAGCAGGTTGCTCGGAAGAGTGAGTGGATACCGGGGACTAGGCTTCTTCCAGTACTCTCAGAGGACTCAACTAGTAATAGATGACATTGATGGATGCTCAGGGGTATGAGGAGACTCCTAGGAGCATAGCTTTGTGGAACATGTATTCAGCACAGGATCCAACGTAGGTGGCAGGGAAGCTTTATGGTTCAGAAGGAGTAGCTATAGCAACAGATGGTGTGGAGACAGATTCAGGTGGAGGCTCCAGAAGTACCTTCCTTGCTAAGAGGGAGTGTTAGTCTTTGGGGTAGCTCGAACAGGTACTTCTGCATTGGCAGTGCCTAGCATGTGGAAGTGTTTGAGCGATACTCTCTAGATATCAACTTTATTGTTAAAGTGGCTTTTATTTAATGACTAAAGTGACCTTTTATAAAGTTGAGTGACTTTAGTGATTTAAGTCATCTCAACGAGAGATTAAGTCACAGTCGTTGATCTCAAGAGATCAAGATCAGATCTTGATCGTTGATCACTTTGGAGATAGGGTTTTAGTCATTAGGATATTATAAAAGTAGATCTAAGGAGAGTGAGAGGCACACAATGAGTGCATAGGATCAAGAGGGAGTCTTTCTCATGTACTTGTGACTGAGTGGGTACAGATCTTGATCGTTGATCACTTTGGAGATAGGGTTTTAGTCATTAGGATATTATAAAAGTAGATCTAAGGAGAGTGAGAGGCACACAATGAGTGCATAGGATCAAGAGGGAGTCTTTCTCATGTACTTGTGACTGAGTGGGTAGGGCTCAAGAAGGGTGCAAAGGGGTAGCAAGGAGATAGCAACCAAGTGGGCTAGGCTATTGTTGCATTGTAATTTCTCTAATGGACCATTATCCCAGGACAGGAGCCCAAGATTTTATTTAATAAAACCAAACTTAGAACTAGTTTTCCCACAAGGGTTTTTCCAGGGGTGTTTACTCGAAATCTCTTGTGCAATGTGTGTGTTTGGTTTCTGATTTTTCTTCCGCTATTTTTATCGTTGATAATCTAGCTATGCTTTTAATGAATAACTTGAGTTTATTGGAATTATTAGCCGGGTGCCAGGTTTTTAGGAATTCAACATCAATTATTTCATTTTGGCAAAGTAACAAACCTTCCCCGTCATTTCCCTAATATGCTCTCAGCCTCGCAAGCTTGCTTGATCTTGGCATGAACCAAAGAGGGATTTGATTCGTGTGTAGTTTTAACTGGGGAAAACCTTATACCATTATTACTCGATATGGGATCAATATCAACAGATTGACTTGTGAATTCAAGGGGATACTTTGGGATTCGCTCTCTCTCGATTGGAACTCCTTGCAATCTTGCTTGTAACCATTTGAGGGATGGTAGTTAAAGGAAACACATCATAGTTTAAATTTATTTTTCTTTTCATTTACAATCTCCAACACTCACAAGTGGATTTGCACTATTGGTCCACTCCACTTAATTAACTTAAATCCAAGTGAAAACCTTTAACTAATAAAACTTACCAAGAGCATTGCACAACACATTTTGCAGCAATACATTATTGGCATTGGTCTACAATATTTCCATTTTGCTTATTAACAGTTGCTCTCATTTACTTTCAAGCACTCTCGTTTGCTTTCTATCATTTGTCTTGAAGTATTTGATTTTCTTAGTACCATTTGCATAAGCAATCTTTTATTGTGTCATTATATGCTGCTAGATTGGTCGTATTTGCTTTTGGTTTCATTTAACTCCTAGAATAATATTGTGCTTAGTGTTAATCAGCCTTAGATTCTTTTATTAGGGACTACCCCCCTTGGTTTCACTAGGAGTTAGCCTAGACGAAGGAGTCAAGTGTCAGGTGACAGCTACCCGACTCGATACTTGCACCCAAGGCCACACCCAGTGGATTGAAGATTTCTTCCACGTGACCCAAGGTGTGGATTAGGCGGCAATAGATGGTATGTGGGAAAATATTTGCAAAATTGCTCTATAATCCTATGACTCTTGATTGTTTAATTTGGTCCATTGTTATGCTGCGAATTTATGCAGATCCAAACCAAAACTAAGTGCAAGCATTACATTGATAGTCCAACAGATCAATGCAATAATATATTAATAAGTGGTTGTTTTCCTCATTTAAATATACGTGATAAGTTTTGTTGGTCTACTAAATATTTGCAATTCCAAACATCAGTTTATGTTATGTTCTGGTCAAATGAATTGATCCCTAGGATATAATCATCTTGATGGTTTGATGTTGTTGGTGATTCTTTCACACTGGCAAATATTATAAATACTCAGAATTGACAGATGCCTCTTCAAATATAACTTTGCACTTTGGAATCTTGGATGCCAAATCAAATATAACATTGCACTTTGGATGCCAAATTTACTATCAATATATGGATAGATCACTGACACTATGGTTAAACTCGACTTGGTTTACATTCTATGATAAAAATGTGAAGTCCTAAAAGTTATAATCAGATATCACAATTTCTTGAGCTGTCATTTACCTGGGTCTTTTGATGTTCTGAACAAAGTTAATATTATTGGTCTATGGTCTTTATTTGTGGATGGCAGCTTAATGATGATAATAGAATTTCAATAAATGAAAAATGCAATTGCTTTCATCTCATGGTCACATTCCATTGTGTAAATCAGGTACATGTTCAACATTTTGTGGCATCTCATGGTTTTCAAACCTCCAAGCATGAATTCCTTACATTGAATGAGCTCACTAATCCAATCAATATCATTTTAAGCTTGTTCATAATTGACAAATTTGATGTACTATTCATGCACATTCTTAACCTTGTCTTTTACCTTGAGAGTGAGTAGTGTCGAATTGTCTTAGGCAAACTAAGTCATAGAACTCCCTTTCAACACTCAACAACTTGACTTAGTTTGACTTCTAGGGAATCCTCCCTTGACTAGGAAACCTTTCCAAAGTCTAAAGTGCAGAGTAGAGTTGGTGAGGTGACAGTGGCCAACCTCCCGAGTTCCACAAAGCTAGCACCCATTTTTGGGACTTTGACCAATCAATATTATAAGTACACCATGACATGGTTTTGTAATCATATCATATATCCATATCTTATTCACTGTTTTATATATATTTGTCCTTTGTGGATTTTAGTTGTCTGTCCTTTTTATGTTGGATATTTCTTTAGTAGATGAACTTTCTTCATTTCACTCATGTGCAAAATGCTAGTTTTGAGATGACCACTCATTCACCATGGAAAAGATGCTTCATGCCATGTGTCTAGCCTTGATGTAAAGTGCTCCTCAAGATAATGCACCATAACCACCTTTAAAATAATATATGTGTTAGGTGTACAAGTCTCATGATGAGGGTGCTCTCTAAGAAGTTCTTCACCCAATAATAAGTATAAAATATCTTCTACAAGAGGTGCGCCCTTGGAATATTTGCTTCATTCGCCACCATGACTAGACCATAAACAATAAAATATTCCTTCATCAAGTGCCCCTAGGAGAAAGTGCCTTGCGGCCACATTGAAACCATCACCACATATTAAATATTCCATGTAATGAATGCACCCTTGAAGAAAGTGGGTGGTGCGCTCTAGAAGAATGTGCAATGATAACCCCTTCTACCAAAGCCACATCATGAAGAAGCCATCACAAGGAGTGCACCCTAGATAATTGTGCAAGGAGCATAGGTGAAAGTGCCAAACGACCTCCAAATAAAACCATCAAGTGGAGTGCTCTAGAACTATGTGCCAAAGGGTGGTTAACTTCATAAAAATACAAGTGCTAAAGCCATGTGTTGATTTACAAAACCATGTGCACAAGAAGGAAGGCGACCTAGAAAAGTTTGCAAAGTAGTTAAGTTCTCATCCATAAATGTGCCAAATGCACCAAGAGGAAGGGAGCGCTCCAATACTCAAATGATCCATTATAAATGGAAGTCAACTAGATGCCAAAGATAGCCAAGGAGGCTAGGGCACTCTCTCCAATGAGCCAACAAACTCTCTCAAAACCCTAGGTCGCTTTTCAAGGAAAGATCTTGATTCTCAACAAGTAATGCTTGCACAACTCCAAGGTAGTGCACCCTAGGAAAGTGTACCCTAGGGAGACAATGCACTTCCTCATGGAGATCAACAACTCACCATAAATCATATATCAAGGACTAAACCCATCAACCCTAGGAAACCATGGCAATACACTTAACAATCAAAACACCACCCCAAGGAGCAATTATTGACACTTAAAACTTAGGGAGACCCTAAGTTGATGGGTTCCCACTCCATAGAAATGCACCAAGGGTCAAACAAGTATGTCATGCTTAGCAAAACCCCTCAAGAAAATTCCAAAGTGAGAATGACAAGGGAGTGCATTACAACATCAAGAGATCTACTACCAAGAGAATGCCAAGTCATCAATAAACACCATAATCCCAAGGAAGCATCCCACCAAGCAGCTACTCGCATGTAACATGAAGAAAGCACCAAGAACCATCAGAACAAGGAGGGAGAAATGAGTCTCCTCCAACCAAGGCAATCAAGCAACCAAATGATAGCAACATCTCCAAATAAGCCAAATCCTCATGAAGGTGTCATCCTGTAAAGCTCTGAAATGTGTGATAAAAATCACATGTGTAATCCTCATGCAGTATGAGGGGTAACACTTAGCATCCACGTAGTTTTCATTGCTCTAACCTGGAAGCAAGAATTTTGTGTGCCATCAGGTTAGAAATGGAGTGAAAGAATAAAGATAGGGATGAAAGGAACAAGGATTGATAAATCATGAGAGTCAGATAACTTGACCTTGATAATGGATGACAAATGGAGTGAAAGAATAAAGATAGGGAAGAAAAGGACAAGGATTGATAAATCATGAGAGTCGGATAAGTTGACCTCAATAATGGATGACAAAACTCTTTTTACAGACTGAAAATTCCATTGCTACTGTACATAAAACCAAACTTCTTATTTCTTCTATGTATTAATCGTTATAGAATGTGCAGTTCACAATTATTTCATCCAAACAAGTTGATACACGGGACCAAACATATTCATTCATAGTAAACATACCCAGCCAAAAGAAAATGGTAGATTGTTTCCAGTGCCTAGAGGAACAGTCGCAATTGGAGGGGGGTTGGGAAGCTTCAGATCACTGACTGTTCCTAGTAGCCACCCTGCAGTGCCATCTCCCCCTGCAACCTGTTACAGTCACTCTTCATTACCTACAGCATTCAAATTATTGCTCTCTTGGGTCACTGAAATAATAGCAAATATATAAAATTCACTCAATAAAATAGAAGAGTCAATGAAGTATTCTCATTGTTTCTTTTTGGACTTCAAGATTATCATGGTCCTCATTGTATGGACCACTGCAAACAGTTTTCTCCCATAATGTATTACACTAAAAACCTTTATATCCATAATAAACCATAGGGCATAATCAGACATTATGGTGTTGGAACACCCACTATTATTCGCAAATTTGTCCTAATCTCAGTTGCAACCTTGTCACCATCAGCTTTCAGTCTTTCTAGATGTCCCAAAAAATTATATAATACCTGATCTGGTGCCTTATCATCCAAATCAAAGATCTGCAACACAAATGAAGTTTCTCAGCCATTGAAGCAAAGCTGGAGAAAAGATTCGTGATTATACATTTATCATACAAGTCCACTCTATAATTGAAGTCTATAATGCAACATTAACAATGTATGTATGGTATGAAATTATTAATCACCATCACCACGGGCAGTCTCAACATATTGAAGCAAAAAGCAGAGATTGGGAGTAAGAAGAACCAAAGAAGTATCTAAGAAACTGTTGAAGGCTTCAGTATTACCTGAAAAGGATTTAAAAGAGTGCGGTATGTTTTCAGCAGGTGTACCCCAAGCTGACCACCACTCCTAGAGTTGATGAACACTATCACAGGACATTTTGGTGCCTTGCTTATATCCCCCACAGACTTACTATCACTTCTCAGATAATAATCCGGAATTCGCATTTCACTCATTAGTTCAGTTTCTTCTATCTGAACAGACATTTTAGAGTGTCAATTTGTTTGACAATGGTGTTTTTCCCTTGGCCAGAGCACCTTAAAATCCCTACACAGCTACATGAAAATCAACAATAACCAAATGAGTGAAATATTTGACACAGATAACCAGAATAAATTCATATGAGATGCAGTATCCTGAAGATGCAATTTATAAGATGCTTGAAGGTGAACTGAAAGAAGAAAAACTCAATTGTCTAGAATTAAAGTATAATATTCACTCATTACAGATCAGGCTTGCGTGATGTGCAGATAGGCAAACTGTCCGTTACATCTTGATAGAGGAATCAGCTGGAAGAGTAAAATGGACATCAGCAAGGTAAGGACTAAGTCACAAATGTGCATTGTAAGACCAGCAGATGGAATCCTCCTAAAACACCACAAAAATAAAAATAAAAATAAATCTCGTATAACAGACAACTCTAATAAAAACAATAATTTGGTCTCCAAGCAACAATACTGTCAGAGACAAAGAACAGTTGCATTTTTTGGTCTGCAAAAATTTGATCTCCAAATACAAGATACAAAAAACAACTCTCTGAAACAGCTATCAACAACTGAATAACTCAATAAACCAGGTGTAGTGACTGCACTGTGGACACAAACATACAATGCAAAATCAATAGCAGTGTGCTGCTAAGTACAGAACTGTCAGAAAGTAACTCCTACTTGTGTGTCAGTGTGTGAGACATGCAAGGAATTACATGTGTGATTGGGCTTGTTTCTAAGTGCATGCGAGACATGCAAGGAATTACATGTGTGATTGGGCTTGTTTCTAAGTGCATGCAAGACATGCAAGGAGTTACATGTGTGATTAGGCTTGTTCCTAAGTGAATGTGAAACATGCAAAAAGAGCATGGAACGTACATTTGGTGGTGAGATAAGTTATAGTCTCACCTTAAATATATGGTCCTTTTGTATCATTGTGTATAGCACATGGGAATTCAATGACTGTTTCAGACGGGGCATTCACCTCCTGTGGGATCTTCTCCATTATAAACCCCAGTGTCTTTTTTCTGTGCATGATTCTTTATCTGTGAGCTAGTGTAGTCGTTAATCTGCATGGTTCTATATTGTAAATTTAATATGGTATCAGAGCCAATTCCGTAGGTTATGCTAAGTATGAATGCTGCACAACTCAGTCACTGTAATCCCCATTTGGGTCACGGAAATCCATGCTTTCTCACAGATCTGCATGTTTGGAGCAGCAATGGCACTTCTTGGTGAGAAAAAGGTGTCCACGGTTGCGACTGGAATGGATCTGATGCCCTCTGGTGAACGATCTGCAAAAGGAATTGCTAGGGGTGACCTGTCCTTCTCTTTGGTTCTATGGTTCTCTAGTTCCAATGCTGACAGCTATGGAGGTGGTCATGAACACGGCTAGTGTGGTTAAGGAGGTGGCTGCAGTGGTGGCAAAGGCTACGGTAGTGGTGGATCCCACCACAGTGGTGGCAACGGAGGTTCTAATGGTGCCTAAAGGAGATAAGCATGGGTCAAAGTCAGAGCTGTTGTTGACCATGGCTTGCACGTGAAAGGGAAGATGTAAGGGATTTTGGTGTGAGCCCAAATCCCTACCCTACTTGAGGTGCCAATGGCAATGACATGATGGATGGCACACTAGGCAAACTTGGTTGAGTGCACAACAAGTCTAAATGTTTGGTTGCCTTGGTGACTGACTCATGCATGAATGTCGTGAGACGGTTAGGACGGTGTACTAATGCGTTGCTAGGAGGACCAAGGATATCTAACCGAGTGAGGGTGGACGACCAACGAGGTATTTATAGCAGGCTTCAACAGAGGACAACGTGATCTGGGAATGTGATGGATTGTTTGTTATATGTGTTATGCCAATAACCTTGAATCTTGATGAGTGTACTGAAGGTATGTGAACGCCTAATGAAGCAAGGGCATGATCTTCCAAGACTATCAAGTGTTGGCCTAGATGGATGACAACACGGTCTTACATTGGGCAGTCAGTTGTTTCAGTGTAGCTGGCTTGGGGGAGGCAATGGTGCAGCATTATCTATGGTTGGGTGGCAATGGTGTAGCATCACCTACGGTGAAAAAGAGCACTTGATATTCTGCTCACTCTATGATGCCTGGCTTGGGTTCAGTCCGGACATGTTGGTTAGGCATAGTCGAGTGATACATATTACAAACAGTGGATGGCCATGCCCAACTAGCAAGGTCACACTGGTGCTGCACAGTGACTAGGCTCCTTGAGTGGTATGGGACGCTCAAGTGGAACAAAAAGTCTAGGCCCGCGACAAAAGCCCTAAGGCGTTGCTCATTTGCAATGTTATAAAGACAAGGTCTATGCAGTGGCAGTGGTGAGAGCTATAGCAATGTGGAGCGTGCGCAAAAATAAAAAATAAATGGAGAAAGAGCCTTTGCAAATGCAAGTGTTAGAGCAGATGCTGAGGCTCTAAAATGAGCAGCAAAAGCAAGAGAACCGGTAAAAGAGAGTTATTGCAGTGAGGGCTGCAGCAGGAGCAAAAGAAAGGGGTTGATGGAGCCTAACCAATTTTAGCGCAATCCACAGTGTGGTTTCGGGCGCCAGTTATTATTTCGGCACCAATGCAAACCAAGGCCACAGTTCTGGCAGGGGCATTGGTTACGATGTCAGTGCTGGTAATGGGGCTAGTGGTGCATCAGGCAGTGATGCAGGCTGTGGAACCAGTGCTGGGTTCAATGGATGCTGTGGCTCTAGTTATGGCGTTGGTGGTGCAGCTGGCGTATATGCTATGGGTTGTGGCAGCTGAAGACAGCTTGTGGAGAAGAATGAATTGGGAATGATTCCCATGGTTAGTGTTGCTATTTTTCTCCTGTTCAATTAATCTTGTTTGTTGGCAGTTGTGCTAAGTTGTTTGCATGATTGCCATATCTGAGATGGCTAGCAGTGTGGCTGAATACACAATGAAGAGACAAACTTCATGATTGTCATGTACAAAGCATTATGGACTGGCTAAAAATGGAGATGTGGGGGACAACTTATGGCAGCAGTCCTTGACAAGTACGACATGGAGATGTCATGAAAGGCCAGTTGGAGCAGGCTGATATTGACAAAGTCACAACAGGTATTCATTATGGGGGATTGTTAGAAGGTAACTTTTTACTTGTTCTGTGTCAGTGTGTGAGATTGGGCATGTTAGTGTGTTTGAGACATGCAGTGAGTTACATGTTTGAATGGGCATGTTACTAAGAGCGCGTGAGACACAAAACGAATTACCTGTTTGAATGTGCATGTTACTAGGAGAGCATGCAACCTATATTTGGTGGTCTGAGAAGTTATAGTCTCACCTTAAATATATGGTCCTCTGTATCACAGCATATAGCACACAGAAAAAAAATGACTTGAGAGAGTGGAGTTTTTACCCGGTTAGGAGTTTCTCAACTATAAATCCCAGTGTCTTTTTTGGGTGCACGTTTGTTTATCTATGGGCTAGTGTAGGCATTGAACTGCATCTTTGTTTATATTGTAAATTTAACAAGAAACATGTGCTAAGTAACCGAACTATGATAACCGCGCTAACCAGAGAAGTAACAGAACCCTGTAAAATGCGTGCAGTTAAAGGATAAAGTCTATACTATTGGCTCTAACCTGTGCTGAACAGAAAGAGCAAAGAGTACTATACATCCAAAGCAGGTGTGTAGAGAACAAATAAAATACAATAATTTACAATCTCAAAAACCGTAGTCGCCAGAAAGTCCGCTTGAATTGCAGGAACAATAGATAAGACAAAGCCAATACCTGGTCAATAAAGGTCATGTGAAAGGGATCCAAAGCCCGTAACGATGCCGTACAAAACTGGAATATTATTAACAGAGATGCTAAATAATAAACTGGACTCTTTAACAGTCCAGGAGACGTTCTTGGTCCAAGCAGACATTGGAAAAAACTGATGAGATAAGTTATACTAGGAACATAAGCCTTGAGGAATTTAACTTTCGTAATAAGATTTGTCGAGCAGTTAGGATGTTGTCCACATCTGAACCAGCTCAGCTTAAAGCAAGAGTAAGCAGGAAGAAAAACCTAGGCAAGGTTCTTGAGGGCAATTTTTAGGTCCCAGTTCGGATATTATGAGATCAAAACTACTTTAAGACAGACCAAAACCTTGAGACTTCGAGACAAGGGTTCAAATCCCGCCGTGGACAACAACGGCACCAGGGCACATCACATCAAGAAAGCATTTCAATTTTCTTGTGCTGTGTTTTTAAGCTTTGACTACGTGTCTCGAACCTCGGCTGAGAGTCAGCCAAAGCCCTCGGCTGTTAGCACTCGGCCACAGCCTTGGAGTGGCTTGTAAGCGCGTGTCAAGATCCTCGGCCACAGCCTTGGAGTGGCTTGTAAGCGCGTGTCAAGATGCCAAGCACGCGGTTTGAACTCGTGATGTCCGTTTGGCCAGAAGTTGAACAATCTATTAAAAACTACGTGGCTTTGTCCAAACTCTAAAACGTGAAGCGTACCAGACTTTCTTGACATTTACTCACCATTTCAGGCGCCTCTTGCAAGAAATTTCAGTCTCACCTGTACTCTACTCTGCAATTGCAATAATAGTCATATGAATTTTTTTAAAACACATAGAAGTTCGAAGCATATGCTATGCACGTTGATAAGAAAGATAAGTTAGCGAATTCAAAGCCAAATTTATAAAGCATTCAATGCAAGCAGAACAAAGGAGCTACTCACCCAAAATTCATGACAAATATGAGCTGAAATTCCTTCAAACTATCAAATTTTGAAATTCCTTCGACCGGTCAAATGTCCAGGTGATGAGTTGCCACAATCTGGATTTCAAGCGGAATCCGACTTGATCTTTTCACTCTCGATCGCTCCCGTTATCGACTCCTCCAGTTGCACTGGATTCAAGAAACAACTTGAGTTAATTAATTTGCTTGTTTTCCGTCAATTTGACCGGGCCTGTTAATGCCGATCCTTTCGGTCCAAGAAATGGTATCCGGCTGCACCTGACAGGGGCAAAGATTGCTACGGATTTTTGTCATGTGCGCGTTAATCGATGGAGTTTTGTTGTGCGCGTTAATCGATGGAGTTTTATTACCGTCGAGGTAACTGGGCAGTTTGCAGGGTCCATTGTTTATTGTAAACATTCAACGGTTTTTTTATTCGAATTGTGATTGTAGTTAATTTACAGATTAGTGGTCTAAACGTTCTACGAAATGATTCTTTTTTTATATTTTTGGGACATTTTCTCGAAATTTAGTTAGGAGCTTTTCAAATATGCTGAATCCATTTTTGCATTTAGAAATGGATTTCAAACAACAACAAAAATAGTGTTTCGCACTGATTTATGTCTGAATCCATTTTTACATTCAAAAATGGATTTTAAACAACAAAAAATAGTGATTTGAATCCATTTTTACATTCAAAAATGGATTTTAAACAACAAAAAATAGTGATTTTGTGTAGATTTATGTCGTTGGATTCTGGCGAAAAAATTTATTTTGTAGAACAGTTAGACAACGTCTTGGAAAAATCTATTTCCAACCTCTACCACTATAACCTCCAGTACACGCAGCTTTACAAGGTTCGAACAGTGAAGCCACAAGGAGTACAAATATTATTTGTATGTGATGCAGGAGCATCGCCTACATCAAGCGAGCCAGCGCGGAAGCAATTAGACAGTTGGACAAAGCCAGCACAAATTTTGAAAACACTTTGGAATTGTTGCGCGATCTTAAATGAGTCATTTAAGATGAAGCGCACTTGTATAATGTAATGGACCTTGAGCCTTTAGCTCTCGTCCTTAGTAGATAGAAAGGCATTTAAAGTAGTTAATGTAAGTAGGTAGAATTGAATGTGTAGATTTGACAGTTTCTAGAGTGATGCAGGAGCATCTCCCACGTCAAGCAAGCCAGCGCGGAATGCAAGTGGACAGCTGGATGAGCAGCACAAATTTTGAAAACACCTTGAAGTTGTTGCGCGATCTTAAATGAGCCATTAAGATGAGGCACACTTGTATATTGTAAATCAGACCTTGAGCGGATTTCTCTCGTCCTTAGTAGATAGAAAGGCATTTAAAGTAGTTAATGTAAGTAGGTAGAATTGAATGTGTAGATTTGACAGTTTCTAGAGCGCAAGAGGGAAACGGGATATAGACACCCTCATTGTGCATTGTAACATAATTCTGGAGAAGAGCAAGAGCATGCAGAGAGCTGTGTAAAAACACCCATGTACAGAGATTTGAATTAATAGAAGAGCTTTGATTCAAATTCATGGTTTTGTGTTTGTTCTCTGTGTATTGATGCTTAAATGGTGTGCTCATGAATGTTTGCTTCCAGTTATACATTTTCTTTTATATGATGTGTATATGATTTCATGTTTAATTTGAAGTCTGAGAGGGTGAGGGAATGAGTTTCAATTGTTTCTCTATTTGAGCCAGAGGATTCCTGCAAGGAGTGCAGTCGAAGTGTCCGCAATGAGTGCGTTGACAG
>CBVK0100240624.1:0-13440 GCA_900067695.1 Picea abies | reverse complement strand
TCAATGTTTTCACTTCCCTTGTTCCAACAATAGATAATATGGAAATATTTGCGGTCAATGCACAATCTAATACGATGTCAACGATTTATCGATTGGTATAGTCCCTCCATGCCTACGACAGGGACTAACAATAACAAGTTAAAAAGTGCATGGAAAAATGAAAGACAATATAATCCACATTGAGATATAAGAGAAAGACAATATTAAATTAAAAAGTGTATGGAAAAAATGAAAAATAATATAGTTCACATTGTCATGAGAAAAAAAAAATGTGGTGACAATCATTGCTATTTATATAAGTAGTAAGTAATAATGAAGAACAAAGTAACAATAAGAAGGTGGCCAGGATAATTGTGCTTTATATTTATAATGGAGTAATAGTAAAGAACAATGTAACAATGTTTATTAAGTTAAGTTATTTGATGAACATTTTGTTTCTTATTTATAAATTGGAAAATGACTATTTTTTTATTTATTTAAGGAAAATGTTGCAATTTTTTTTTTTTTTTTTTTTTTTTTAAATTTGAGAAAAATAATACAATGTTAGGATATATAAAATGTTGAAATTTAATATTTGCATATATGCATCCAACACAAAATTTACGATGATTAAATATTTTCATTTCCTTTTAATGTTTGTTGATATAAATTTATAGAATGTCAATTTTACAATCAAACATTATACATATTATCAAATTTGAAGAAGAAAACTAAAATAGATAAGCTACATCATTCAATTTCTTAAAACCTTAAGCAATTCAATCAATTTCTTAAAACCTTAAGCAATTCAAAGTGCCACGCTTAAATGTAACATGAATGGTGTTTATTTCCATAAAAAATTTCACAAGTTAGATAATACAAAACTAAATAGATAATAATTTCTTGACAATGAAAAAATTTATTGTGGATTGTTTGATCTATGATTAAAAATCGATACCTTTTGTAAATTAATTTGAATCAAATATAATGTTTAGTCATGTCAAAGAAGTAAACAATGAAAATGAACCCCATAAATACAACACAACAATATTAGTATATAATAATTGATAATATTAAATATAAAATGTCCAAAACAAAGAAGATATAGGTAATTAGCGTAACAATATTGAACATTTACACTAAGAGATAAATGCAATGATGCAATGAATTGAAAACTTTGTTAGTATTTTAAGTTCAAGCGTCCTCTCCTTTTGAGTCAACCTTCTAGCATAAATATCTTTGAATTGCCAAGGGTTGGTGAAGGGTAATTGACCACTAAGGGCAGCTCCAGTGAGCGTTATATTGCCAGCGATGAGCAGTATTTTTTGGCAGATTACCTCTCTAGTTATCTTCAGTTTTTTTTGCTGGCACATTGCTCTTTCCATTCCGCCTATTTCTATTAGTTCAGTTTGCTAATGCTTCAGCCAGTTTCCAATATATTGCACTGTTTATGGGCTCTGTTATCATGGCTTTATTTGTTGATGTAAAAAAATTTATACCTTATATAAATTTGAATTAATTTTTTCCTGGAAAAAAAAAAAAAAAACGTCTTCTCCTTTTAGTATTCTAACTTCTCCTTAACCCCTCTTCAAATTTCAATATTTTAGCTTCTCCTTCTGCAAGGCAGTGTTTAATAAAATATTTAAATTTAATTATATAATAATATTATATATATCATATATAATTTAATTATAAAATTATATATATAGATAGTGGAGAACAAAACTGCTAATTAATTAACGAGATCTTGTGTTGGCTGTGTTTATTCTTCTGACAGCATCGAAAGTTGAAATTTTTGGTGTGTTGGGGAGTGGTATTTGGATTTGTTTGAGATTTCTCATTGCATCTGTGAGGAGTGCAGAAGAAGAAGAACCAGAAGCATACCACCACCACCCGTCGGGTCATGGCGATGCTCACCAACAGACTTATCCATTCGTCTCTCTCCTTCACACAACCTCCAGCAGGAGGAGGCGGAGGTGGTGGTGATGGCGGAGGCCTAAACAGAGTCTGCGGAAGAGTCGGTTTTAATTTTTACTCTGCATGTGGAGGCGCCCTTGTTCTTCATGCGGGGCAGAAGAAGAAGCCCTCGATGCTATCTTTCAACCACCAAAACCAACAAAGCCGCCAAAACGTTTTCCCGCGATGCGGCCTCAGAGATCCTCCTCCACCCAATCACATTCTACAATCTGATTACACTCCGACCGACTGCATTCCCTGCAACCAAGATGGGCAGAACGGTGTTTCTTTCAAAAACGTGGTATGCTCTTTGCATTCCCAATTGTCTATTCTGCTGTTTGTGTGCTCTTAGTTTGTTCTCCATATTGGCTAGTGTCCTAGAATCTGTGTTTCTTGATATTGTATGTAATGGGGTTCTTGAGGTGGGTCCAAAGCTAAGCAATCTCAAACCCATCAACTCAGCAGGGGTCTTTCTAGTGGGCTGGGGAAAAAATGTTCTCTCTTTCTCACATTGGTGGTGAGGTCTGGTCTGTGGCAGCATATAAGTCCTAGCATATCATAATCCTTATACTAATGCTGTGTCCACATATGTAGTGGCCCTCTTACTAATATAATGGTTGATTTGTTGCTGGATGCATGCTTACTTGGCTTTCTGCTCCTCCTCTTTGTAATGTGTTGTGTGGGTTGCCATGTTTGACATCTTGAAATAGTTTCTACTACTTTAAAATCTCATCTCCTCTCATCTACTCCCCTCACTCACTTAACATGAATCATAATAATATTTTGTGGCTAGAGGTGTAAGATGAACAACATACACGAACTGCAATAATATTTTGTGGGTAAAAGTGTAGGATGGGCAACACATAACATAACTCATTGAACTTAAGTTTAAGGATGGGCAACACATAACATAACTCATTGAACTTAAGTTTAAATAGGAATGTAGTCAGGAAGGGGGCTCATGTTGGTTAAGAATAAAAACATATGATCCTATACAAGTTATACGACAGTCCTCTTGCCAGTCATTTAAATAGGTCGAGACATATAATTATGAGAAAATGGATTATGCTAAAATTTGCAGAAGTGCCAAGTCAATACAACAACTAAGAGCCTTATGTTCAAGTCTCATGACAGGTAAGGTGAACTAATGACCTTTTATTACACTTCTTTTCTTAAGAGAGGATGCTTCAGGAACAATGGATGAAGCACATGAAAGAAAAGCGGGTCAATGTTCTACAAGGTCTGCTGTTGGAACAATATGATCGAGCTTCAATAGCAAAACTGAAAACAACATTTGGGGGCTAATCGATGAGAGATATATGATGATTGACTACTCAAGGTGGCGTTGACTCAAAAATTTGTGTCTTAGCAAGAGTCGACTCTAATCTAGATGACTGACTCTCACAAAGCAATTCTTGATGAACATGGGTCAGCCATATGGTGTGAAAATGACCACACAATTTGGATTGATTGGGAGGAAGAGCAGTCATCTAGATTAGAGTCGACTCTTGCTAAGACACAACTTTTTGAGTTTGCGCCACCTTGAGCACACAATTTGGATTGATTGGAAGGAAGATTTAGTGGGACCTACTGAAGATATTATTTTGAGATTTCTCCATTTTTTTTTCCCGTTGCAGGTGATTTGTATCTTTCACGTCAAGTCTACAATCTTAGGTTTGATCTCAAAAGCTCTAGGAATTTATCGAAAGAAAAATAGAATGGATGTGTGAAATAGTAAACCGAAATCGATGTAAGAGGAATCCAATGGGACTTTTGTTATCAAGTAGGGTTGTGCACCCCGTGCGATAGGCGATTACTATTCCCTCCCATCCCATGGTGATGAGAGATATCTATTGTTGCTTGTCAAACACAACGCCTTTTCGCCACATCTTATTATTTCTCTATATCTAGTATATATCCAATATATATGAGATTAATATGGGGATTGGGGTAAATAATTTGTAGGGGGTGGGTTTGAATTATAGAGCTTAACTCTTTGCTCTATTAAAAACAAGGCTTTGTAAGGTGGGGTAGGGGTAAATGAAATACTGGAACGTTATAAGAAGAGGAAGAGCTAAGGGTTCAACTAACAAAATGAAATCTAAGCTAATAGATGATAATTTATTTTTTGACATTGAGGATGATCCTGCAAATAATGGAACATGATAAGTCATTCTTTATTTTCTTCAAAAGATGTTGTTTGAGTCTAAAGTAGTGAAATGGTTTGAGGTCATTTTGAATTCAAAAGTTTGGATTTTGCAATCACATGGAGGTCTTGCTTTAGGGATTTTTGTTTGGTATTTAGTTACAACAAGTAGTGAAAGTTGTACAACAATATGTCACATGGTATATTGTTGGATTATTAGCTTATGTGCAATTTTGAAGGGAGGATCTTGGCCTTGAAAATGTCAACCAATCACAATACCCCTTCTAGATTGAGTTCACTAGAATCCCTGCGCTGGTGAGAGCTTGCTTGAATACAAATGTAGAAAGATTTCTCAAATCTCTTGTTTGAGAAAAGGGAGTCAATCTTGAAGTTTGTGTGGACACTGACCTTACTAGGAAGTTCCCTCATAAGATAAAATATGTTGCAATCTTAATGTAGAGGGTTTGGTACCCAAATTATCCACATGCATGTTTTGCATGTTAGGTTACATATTGTCAAATTTGTGATTATTTGAGGACAAGGGTTAATCAATAGATTAATGAAGCTCGTGGTGCAACTCACAGTGAAATCAAATAGGATTTTGTGATTATAAAAGAGGACAAATTCCCTCAAAATATGGAAGAGGTGAGTACAAGTGTTATGTCTCATGATTAGCCCCAAAAGATTCGAAAGCAGGAGAAATTGAGTTGTAGGTGCACAGTGCCAACAAGAGAAAAGACCCGACAACAAACTCAAGACCATCCCCTAGACATCAAATATGAGCAATGATGGTAATGTAAAGCACCAATCCAGACAGTATTAAGAGGTGATGTCTAACAATCCTTTCAAGAAGCTTGTTGGGGTAAATATTAGAGACATGTTGTTTTCTAATGCTTATATTTTGCTTGAGGGGCTTGACTAGTCACTGTTACAAGTAAAGGTAAGATGATTTTATTAATGTTTAAAAAATGACCACAAATAGGTTAATGGAGTGCTAAGTACATTAGTGTCGATACAAAGTGGAAGTGCAAAGGTTGCTCCTATAAAAGCATGATAAAAGCAAATCTAAATTATAAGTTCCAAGATCTAGAATCTAAAATCTAAAATTAAAGAGCACAATACAAAGCTGTAATGTAGATACAAAAGTGCTAGCCCTGTTGAGAACCAAAACCCTAGGGAGAATGTTGTGCATAAAGGTATATGGCAGGGAACCTTAATGCACCTTGAATCTCGATGTTGTCACTTGAAGATGAGGAGGAGGAGGGACATCTTCTCTCCCCTAAGCCAAAAATTTGAGTATCTGTATATGTCCTAACATCCAAGACTATAGAGAAGAAACTTTTGATAGATGACTGATTGAAAGACTTGGATGAGTTGTAAGAACTAGTCTCTGGTGTGTCTCAATGTCTATACGATACAACCCACTGACAAGACTCAGAGGAGGTTGACTGTTCGTTGATGCTGTGTGAACTGTCTTGAGATTTGACACGACATTTCCGTAAGGGTCTCACTAGCAGAGCATGGATAGCCTCTTGGGGTGTCACGGATTTGGCGGTTGACATGGTGTTGTTTTTTGCCTGCCTCTTGGTGCCCATGTCTCCTGGGAGAACCGAAAAAAAAGATGTGATTATTTTGGAAGTGTTTGGTCCCGGGGGGTGGTTGGAGTGAGTTAGATCAAAGTCTAATGGCCTCCTTCATGAACAAGGTGAGGCATCATTGGTTTGGATACCGGAAGATGGCAGAGAGGGAGTTCTAGGATTCCCTGAGGAGGCAATAATATTGTCCTTGGGTCTTGCAATAGATGGGGTAGCAAAAGATGAAGTGCTCCTTTGGTCTCCTAAAGATGGTAGAGCTCGTAGACCTTGCCCGCCAATGTGATATGATGATCGACTTCAACCCAAAGCCGATGTGAGCCAACCTGAAACTGGCCCAAAGGGATCCTAAGAGTATGCATCCAGTGACAAGGCATGTGAGGAGGTCAAACAATGAGGCTATCCTTATGTCCACGAAGTGCTCTGCATAGAAGGCCATCACAGGGTTCAACCCGCCTGGGGGGTGACCTAATTAACTTGATTATGCTGCTTGCAGATGTCCTTTCTAATAATCCTATTCAACTCCTACGTAGTTGACAAGAGTTAGCTAGGGGCATCTAGTGAATATTTGAACGGAAGGAGCCTGTCCATCGAGATACCAATTGATTGTAGTAGATATGTGGCCTTCGCAAACCAGTAGTGAAGTTGCCCAAATGGATTGCAATGGCCTTCAAGTAGTAGGCAAGATAAGGATAACAATTCCTACCAACAATTGAGTCAACAAATCTCTGAACATGATGTAAAAGTGAGACCATATCGAATATGGTTTCAATCTAGAAGGGGTTGATTGTGAACTTTGCTTGGACGATGGGTTGGGGAATTAGCCTCTTGCTTTCTAATCATATGGTGAAGCACGAGAACCTGAACTCTATTTGTCATTCGTTGACCCAACTCTAGCAGACTAGGTTCCCACACCTTAGAGCCATAAAGAATCGTGGGCCTAACAATGCTGCCCATGAGGTTCATCTTGGATGACATGTGCTAGAAATGGTTTTGAAAACTTTGTCTCCGAAGAAGAGCAAGGGAGTCATAACCTTTGTTGATCCAAGCCTAGAGAGATTTCCTCCCATCCATTGTTGAAGATCATAAAACCTAGATAAGGCATCCATTTGTCTTTGTAAACCCTTTGATGTGGAGGCCAAGAGAACCATGTTGGTTGCAGAAAGGGGGATGGAGATCAATACATGGTGAAGGAGGAAACCATCATTGAGTTGGATATGCTCATGTAGGAAAGACTTCATCTCATCTATGTAGATCTTGAGCAATTTAGGGGAAAGAAGGCACCCTTGCTTCACCCTAATGGTGCTCCTGATAAAATTTGACACATCATTTGTTGTGCGGAGGCGACCAAAAATGAACTCATAGAGATGATTAATAGTTGTGATAAGGATCTATAAGAGGACAATATCTCTAAGCCTTTGGATTAGGCCTCCCTTGGGACTGAGTCAAACACCTGTCAAAAGTCGATAAAGCAACATAAGACTTTCAAAGAGCAATGTCTTACCTCCTCAATGATGGCTTGGAGGGTGAAGATATGATCAATGGTTTGGTGCTCAAGTCGGAAACCCGCCTACCCTTCAACTCAAAGCTATCTCCTCTCAAGCTCCTTGGATAATTGTAGATGAAGGGCCATAGCATAGAGCTTAGAGAATGTGTGGTCTACCATGATTGTCTGGTAATTGTTTGGATAAACACTAAGCCTCAATTTGTGGACCGGGTGAATAGTATGATGGGACCATGCATGTGGAAACCCAAAACAAACAACATGGTTAAATAAATCAGCAATGTAATCAACAAGAGATTGTTTAGCATGTTTGAAAAACTTGGCCTTGAACCTCCTCCTCATATATCACTTCATGGTTATTCGTCTTCCGAATTGGTTAGTTATCAGTATAAAAGAACAAGTGACATGCCGATAGGGGGGTGGTGACAAGCACAAGAGGCTTCCTAGGTACATTGTAGAGTGTGGTCATATGGGGGAACATGGACTAGGGGTCAAGGTTGGTAGGGAGACTGAAATGGCATGGGAAGAGGGTGCACCAAAACGTTTTGGGGAATGGCAATGGGACATATACAGTTCTATGACATTAAGAGGCGTTTCTTGTGGCAAAGAAGTTAATGATAGGACTTTCGAAGATGCGGGGAGGAGGTGGGTCATGGAAGGTGGTGTGAGGAGCTGCTTGTGATGTGCTTTGCACTCCTCATCATACCATTGGTTAATAGGGTCAGATTCAGAATTCGTGGGATGGGAGGGTGAACTAGAGCTATAGGGATTTGAGCTAAGGGTCGTTTGCCAAATAGTTAAAGAGAGATGAGCATATTTGGAGAAGGTTGACTTAAGAGATGAGAAACTAGAGGGGAGAAAGCAACTGGTGAAGGTGGGGAGAGTAGGCATCTAGATCCCCATCATCAAACAAGATAGTGGTATGAAGGGGGCATAGGGTAGAAAGTATATTGTGAAAGATGTCATACAGAATTAAAAAATAAATGTTATTTTTCATAGGAGGTTAAAGTAAAAGGGTTCTCCTTTTATAATCAAGTTTTGTTTGGAAGGGTCTTGTTGGTGCACAAAGCATTAGGTAAGGAGTGGAGGAGTGGTGATTGGAGTTGCTTCTTGTGATTGAACATGTGAATGATCCAAGTAATAGATGTGTTTGGTCAATGTTCATAATTTGGTATGAACTATTGGATTTTGCTTTATATTTATGGAATTGACTAATTGTGAACTTATTGAGATTGAATGGGTCTTGGGTGTCGAAATATTGTAACTTCGAAGAATATTCTAATTATATTTGAGTTATTATCTTATAGATCAAATCCCCTTTTACGGATTGATCATGTCGGGTCTTGTATAAGATCAAATCCCCTGTTGTGGATTGGTCAAACCATAGTTATAAGGTGGTATTTGTAAAGTCGGCCCCTAGTGTTTATAAAGTGGTTTTAACCACTTCTGGAAGACATCAGCCCTACCATGTGAAGAGACATAACCTTAGCGCCTCCTCAACTAGTATTTATAAGTGAGGATGGTGCCTCACTTACACACACTCACACTCACTCATCTAGTGCGCATATTTTAAAGGCAGTTGCAGTTGCAGGAGGAAGGAAAAGAGAGGCGCATGCTCAATCTTAGTTTATTATTGGTGTTTTGGTCTTAGTCTTGGCATTGTATTGGCAATCTATTATTGAGGAAGTTTTTGCTGGGTTTTCTCTCCCATGAGGGTTTCCCAAGATAAAATGTTGCCTACCTTCTGATTGTGTTTCTTTCAGTGATCCTCTTTATGTTGTTGTTTTGGAAATGCTGTTTCTTTCAGTGATCCTCTTTATGTTGTTGTTTTAGAAATGCATTGAAGCTCATGTAATTTGGAAATAAACTAATAACAACGTTAAACTTAACATGGCTAGGGTCTATTCTGCTGTAGAGAAGAACCAAATCTTGCTCTTGCAAGAAATAGTAAGGAGAAGAAAAAGTCCAGTGATTGGGCCACCTCACAGGACAGGAAGCGCATCTAGCCTCGTGATGGGAATGAGGTCAATGTTCCTTAGTGTGTTGGAGACTGCCTCAGACATGCATGTGGATAATGGGGTTGACACCACGCATGCAGTGAAGAGGGTTGGAACCGTGGATTTTCAGCTAGAGTCAGAAGGTTCTTTGAAGGCGACAGAGGTGTCGCATGTACCAGAGCTAAGGGTCAACTTGCTCTCTGTATCAGCTCCGGAGGATAAGGGGTAGGCAATGATGTTAGAGGATGGGCAGGTGCTCATACGGTCAAAGAGAGAGGCCTTGGATGCAGCAGTGAGGCTTGGCATCAGGCAAGGTATGATGTATACCTTGGATGCAGCAGTGAGGCTTGGCATCAGGCAAGGTATGATGTATAGGTTGTTGGGACGACCTATGTTGGGGTCCAGTGGATTTCTAGATTCAAATTCTGTGTCGGAGAGTGGGAAAGTTGCACGGGAGAGAGAGCTGATAGCGGGGACTCCGTCCTCTTCCAGGACTCTCAAAGGATTCAGCAGGCATGAGTTGACACAGATGGATGCTCAGGAGTGTGTGAAGTCTTCTAGGAGCATGTCTTCGGTTCATAGATCAGCGGAGGTCACAGCAGATGCTTCCAATGCAGTGGGAGCAAAGTTCTCTAGTTCAAAGGGAGCAGCTACGACGGATGGGATGATGGATTTGGAGAAGGATTCTAGTGGGGGTACCAGAAGTACCTCCCTTGCTAAGAGGGAGAGTTAGATTTGGTAGCTCGGACGTACTTTTGCATAGGTGACACCTAACATGCATAAGTGACCGAGCACATTTCTCCCAAGTGACTTTATAAAGTGATTTTATAAAGTTGAGCCTTTTATTTTATTTTAATGTGTAAAAGTGACTTTATGAAAAATGGGTCACTTAAGTGATTTAAGTGAACTCAATGAATGATTAAGTCGTGACCGTTGATCTAAAAGGGAAAGTGAAGAGTCACTCAAGGGAGACCAAGGGTTAGAGGAGTTACACATTAAAATTGCATAAAGGCAGCACTTGAAGGAGAGAAGGCGCACACTTTGAGGAGAGCTTGAGCGGGAAGGTGAAGAGTCACTTTTCTCAAGAGAAAGATTGATCTCATGGAGAAATGAGAGTAACAGCAAGAGGAGAGCACATTCTCCAACGAAAAGAGGGAGGTCCATACAACTAGAGGATGGGCACGATTTCCAAGGAGAGGGTCTGCACAGATGACAGAAGGCACAATTTCCAAGAGGAGAAGATGGCACGCTTTTCCAGAAATTGCAGCATTAAATGCTGAGTTGACAGCAGTCAAAAAGGAGGACGTACAACATTGTTTAGAGGCCGTACAGCTGCACAAAAGCACAGAAATCAAGGCAAGAGGAGGGCATGATTTTCTAGGTGTTTTGCTATATAAAATCAGTGCAGAACAGTACTGCTAATGTGCATAGATATCGAGATTTTATTTGCTGTTAAAGGGACTGTACATTGCCGAAAATGAGGTATGTTTTGTATAGTTTTTAACACACAAATTGAGGAGGCCCGTTTGCACATTTTTTCAAGAATTTATTGCTGCTGATCACTTGCTGTTGTAAACTCTGATATGAAACTTCTCTGAGCTTAATAAGAAGAAATCTCCTTGAACTGGTTTTCCCAAGTTGGGTTTTTCCAGGGGCATTGCCCAAAAATTAATAGTGTCATATGGAGTGATTTGTCTGCTGTTCATTATTATTTCCGCTGTTATTTTAGTTTCAGATCTCTGTCATTTAGTATTTCTGCTCATAAAGTGCAGTTTAGTGCTGAGTTTATTGCTTTACTGTTGAAGCTTTATAGGAGGTTGAAATCTGTTTATGACTTGGTGTATATTGAAAGCTATAATTTCTAGACAAATGAGGGTTTTAAGACCTTTACAAGTCCAGCAACTGAAAGTTTTGGTTCCTTTGGAAGTTGCTGATCTTTTCGGTCTTGTGAATGAAGGTTGCAAGGCCCTTGAGAGTCGATGAAGGGTGTGCATGCCTGAAAACTTGTGGGTCATTTCGGTCCTGCAAATGTGGACCGTGGGGCCTTCGCAGGTCCCACAAATGGAAGGCTGTAATATTTTTGTGAGCCCCACAGATAAAGTCGTGGTTCCTTTAGAAGTAACAGATCCTTTCAGCAAGGCAAATTGGGGTTGCAGGTCCTTTCAGCCCCCCGAATCCTTTTCCTTGTAAATTCACAACAAAGGTCAGCATTCATATAACATACAAGAGCAACTTCAACAGGCCATACCCTTGAAACTCATCACAGAAATTGTGTTTTTCAACCTCTCAAAACAATCAAAGAAACCTGTACTTTCCAATGGAACAAGTTTCAGATCTAAGTTTGAAGCCATTTAGGCACAACAATCAAAAGAGATAACAAGATCATTTTCATCTCTAAAATTTTGGCATCTTCTGCCATCCTGTAGTCTACCAGCCATAACTTTCTCAGTTCTCAACAAAATTAAGCATATCATACCTCGATGGAAACCATAGAATCATTAGTTTAAATAGGTACTAATTTAAGATATTTTTCATGGCAGATTAAATGTCCTCACTAAAAGCAACAAGGTACCTATGCTGCAAAACTGGAAATTTGAATGCTTTTTACTACAAATTCATTTCTTTTTCCTGCACCCATGCTTCCACTATATAGAGAACTCAATATTGAGAGATTCTATTCTGCTTTTCCCTGGAATATTTCAAAAAACCAAATACCTTTAATGGAAGACTTTTAACTCTAGCAAGTTATTATAGGACTTCATTATTTTTTGCAAAGTGTTAGTTCTTCTCAAAACTAACATCAGAAATACATCCAAGAAACAAACTTTGCACACACAAGTACTCTGAAAAACAAGTTGAAGCAAAAATATCACATGGACCTGTTCTACTAATCGAGAGAAGAAAGTAAAACAATAAAATTCAAGAAATTTAAGCTTACTTGGGAAACTCAATCAGTTACACCGACAAAGACGCAACTAAATCTAACTTAAACAGCAATTGCTAACTACAAGAAGTGGTGGTTTTCAAACCTTCCACGTTTATTATGCATGTTATAAAGCTTCTACACTACTGCTTAATGGAATTCCTATGTTACCTTTTAATTTTACATCAATTTTAAATAATGAAATTACTTTTCCAATCCTTTATATTCTGGGGATAAGGAGGGCATCCTGCAAGGTTTTCTTAGAAAAATGTGTGAGATATGGGTTGTGTATGATTGGTCCCAAGCCCACGTGGGTGCTTCAATGACAGATGGATATAACTTTGAGTAGTCATCAAATTTCCTCAGATAACAATTCACTTTGTCTTTACTGACTAACATACTTTTCCTTTTATGTCAATTTATCTGTAGTTCCTATGGCTGTTATGGATTCACTCAACCATGTCTTTGTTGGTGGCTGAATTTGAATTGGTACTAATGGCCAAACAAATTACTCGTATCAAGCCTCACCAATCCTTGAACATGCAAGATATTTTATGATACACATGGGACCTCTGACTTGTGGCAATCGATGCCTTCTTACATAATTCATTGAGTTGATGTCCTTTGGATCTTTGACTCATTGGTTAATGTGGCCACAATGCCTTACAACTATTGATTGCCATTATGGGCACCAGCCTCAATTATGGGAATTGAAGAGTCCTCCAACTAAATGGATTTGATGGGCTATGTGTCTAAACAAAGGGTGCATGTGAAAGCAAGTGATTGTTCAATACATTACATAAAAATGCTAGACATATGTTGATGCAAACAAGTAATTACATCAAAATAGTGGCCCCATGGGCTAAAATCTACTTGTCCTACCTCTAGCTTACTTCACTAGCTAAGCTAACAACTAACAAGTTTAGAAGAAAGATAAACCAAAGAGCCAAAATGTCCCCAACTAATCTCTTTATATCTATAGCTATGTTGCGGAGGAGCGCCCCCCCCCTCTCGAACCTGCTCCCAAAGCACGCTCCGAACGGGAGCATTCGGGGAGCACACTCCTGAGTGCGCTCCCTGAACGCTCTCGTTCGGGAGCGAAATTTGGGAGCGTGTTTCCTCCTCAAAAAAAGCAATCCCTAGTTTTTTAAGGAGCGCTTAGGGAGAGTGAGCGTTCCCAAGGGGAAAAAAAACGCTCCCTAAAATACTCACGTGCGCGTGAGGAGGTTTAAGGGAGTTTTTTTTTTTGTTTTTGAGAGAAATGAAGCAAGGGAAAGGTAGCCTAGGGTTAGTTAAGAGGTTTAAACACCCATTCACTCATTTTTCTCTCATTTTATTTCTCA
>CBVK0100240623.1:0-13440 GCA_900067695.1 Picea abies | reverse complement strand
TGCTATTTTGGGAGTTAACACGACCGAGCCTTGACACAGTTCTTCGACCCCCCCCAAAGGGAGTTGTTCGAAAATTAGCTTGCAATCCTCATGCTCATGCTACCCAGGACTACAACATTGTTGAAGATCTGGCCCAAGCACCTTCTGTGATGTCAGCCCTTAAAGTCCTTCAAACTTGTCCCACACAACGGAAGGCACTGTTGAAATCTATTGGTGGAATCAACCCGATGGATATGAATTTAATAATTTTTGACTTGGAAGATCACATTCCAACGTTACCTCCTCAACTTACGTTCCATATCCAAGTGATTGTCTCTGATAAAAACATTTATCGAACCATTATTGATGAGGGTGCCTCGACATGTGTCATGTCTCTTTCTTGCTGGAAAGCCATTGGCTCTCCCCCTTTGAACGAATCCCATAACACTCTTAAAGCCTTCAATGGCTCTGGTTTTAAGCCCTATGATGTCCTTCCTTCGTTTCCCATCACGTTAGAAGGAAAAATGGTCCAAGTCGAAGTGGAAGTCTTTGATGCTCCCCTTGATTATAATCTTGTGCTTGGCCACAGCTGGATCGATTCCATGCACGCAGTTGTGTCGACCCTTTTCCATGTGGTACATTTCCCACATCAAGGAAAGGTCATCACCATCGACCAACTAGCCTTCTTTAATTCCAATACCCGTATTGGCAACGTACCGTTCATCGCTCAAACCCCACCGGGTTATGAGAAATTTGGTGTAGGCCTTCTAAAAGACTCTTCGTTAATGGGTACATTACCTATTACACAGCCCGATGTTCCATGCTCATCTGTTGCTTCAATCAACATGATCTCCACCTCGATTCACAAACTTCCTGTGTCTCATGACCCCTGGATAGTACCTGACCCTAGAGATCATCTTCATTACGACGACGAAATACCGTTAAGTCCGGTCAAATCTGCCTATCAGGCCATTTAATCGGCAATGCCTTCTACCTCCTCTCTTGGTGAGTTATCTCTAGATCCTTTCCGTGTCATTTTTCCCACCAACGAAATGATCATGTTTGTCATGGAAGACACTCCTTGGGATGATGGACATCATCGTTCCATCCTCTTTCTGGAGCAACATACCATTGAGAACTACCAATGGATCTCGACCCTGTCAACCGTTGTCGTCATCTCAACTGTTCTCGCGTTTGCACACGATGTGTTTTCTGAAGGGAACTTAAGCAATATCTCACCCACTATTCCCCTCGACATATCTATCAAACTTGGAATTGTCGAAAATGTCCATATCGGAGCTTCGTGTTCTTCTGACAAAATTGTCACCTACACATCCCTTTTCAAAGAGTTTCGTGACATCTTCGCCTGGAGTTACGAAGAAATTCTAGGTATCGACCCTAAGATTGTGATACATGAGATCAAGACATACCTTGACACTAAACCCATCCGACAACGCCTTCATCCAGTTCGCCCACGTAAAGCGGCTGCTATCAAACTCGAAGTCGAGAAACTTATTAAAGCCAGCTTTATTTATCTGGTGGCTCTCACAGACCGGGTTCCCGATCAACAAGAAACAAGGCACAATTCGTGTATGCGTTGATTATAGGGATATCAACAAAGCTTGTCCCGAAGACAAATTTCCTACTCCTTTCGTCGATCAGATTGTTGACGATTGCGCCGGAAGTGAAATCTTCTCTCTGATGGATGGTTTCTCCGGGTATAATCAAATCAACATTGTTCCCGAGGATCAACATAAGATTGATTTTATTTGTTCTTGGGGCACTTTTTCCTATCGAAAACTCCCTTTCAGTCTCAAGAATGCTGGCTCCACTTTTCAACGTGCTATGTCTTATGATTTCCATGATATCAAGCACATCGTCCAACCATATCTGGATGATTTACCCGCTCACTCAATGCCCCGAGTCGATCATCCAACCCACCTCTGAGCCATTTTCGTCCACTGTCGGTTCTACCGTATACGTTTGAATCCTCATAAGTGCGTTTTCTACGTGGAATCCGATCGACTTCTAGGTTTTATCGTTTCGCGTCAAGGGATATGGGTGGATCCTTTAAAGGTTGAGGTGATCCTTAATCTCCCTCCTCCTTCTACACTTTGCCAGTTACAAAGTTTGCAAGGGAAAGAAAACTTTCTTCGTCGTTTTATCCCAAATTATGCCGAGATAACTCATGGATTTACGTGGCTCTTAAAAAAGGGTTCAGAGTTCGTCTGGCATACCATCGCCAACAATGCTTTCGAAGCTTTGAAATTGTCCCTAACACGTGCTTCGCTTCTCTTTCCCCCGGATTACAGTCGCGATTATTTCCTCTACCTTGCTGCCTCAGATTACACCATTGGTATGGTTCTCATCCAAGAGGATGATGCTAATGACGAACATGTTATCTACTACTTGAGTCAAAGTCTAACGCTTACTAAAATCAAGTATTTACATGTTGAAAAATTGGCCTTGGCTTCCGTCCAAGCCGTCCAATGGTTCTGGCACTATATCCTCTCACGCAAGACTACAATGATTTCTAACTGCAACCCTATGAAACACATTCTCACACGTCAATTGCTAGGGGGAAAATACTCCAAATGGATTGTGATACTCCAGGAGTTTGACTTAGAATTCAAACACGCCACATCCAAGAAGTCCTTAGTGTTTGCTGAGTTGATATGCGACTTTCCCTATTCTGAAACAGAAAATGTACCAGCTGATTCATTGCCCGATGAATCCCTTTTCCTCATCAGCACTAATGATCTTTCGTATGGTGATATCATCATATATCTCCAAACCCAGACTTTCCTACCAACTTTTTCTAGTACTGACCGATGTCGAATACGCTACCAAGCCTGTCAATATATTATCCTCGGGGATACTCTTTATCATCAGGGGATTGACTCTGTTTTTCGACGCTGTCTAACGTTCGACAAAGCCGAGAAAGCTCTGAATGATTTCCATTCTGGAGCATGTGGTGGTCATATGTCTGGGTATGCTACTGCCCAGAAGATCTTATGAGCAAGGTATTTTTATCCTTCTTTATTTAACATCTGCATAATCACCGTTCAAAAATGTCATGCTTGCCAGACCTATAATAACAAGATACGCTCACATCCCGCTCCTCTTCACCCTGTGGTCTCCATTGGTCCCTTTGCGAAATGGGACATAGATTTCATGACATGTCACCCTCACTCGACCGGGGGGCATGGATACCTTATTGTAGTCATCAATTACTTTATGAAATGGGTCGAGGCGATGCCGACATTTGACAACACTGGAAAGACCGCAACATTATTCATTTTTAATCATGTCATAGCTCGTTTTGGTGTTCCCCAAGCTATCGTCACTGATCATGGTAGCCACTTTAGAAACTTCATGATGTCTGAACTTACTGAAAAGTTGGGTCTTCGCCATGATAACTCAATGCCCTATTACCCACAAGCCAACGACCAAGTTGAAGCAATTAACAAAGTTCTCATAACTATGCTTCGATGAATGATAGGGATTCATAAAACAAGTTGGCACACAATGTTTTTTTCAGCATTGTGGGCTTACCGAACATCCATCAAGTCTGCTACTGGGTTTACACATTTCCGGTTAGTCTATGGTTTGGAAGCCATTCTCCCGATTGAATGCGAGATACCCTCTTTAAAACTAGCTGTTGAACTCCTACCAAACACTTATGCTGAGGAAGAACGTCTATTGTATCTTATGCAATTAGACGAAACTCGACGCGATGCTACCCTAGTCATAGAAGCTCAGAAAAAACGTGTTAAGGCCCAATATGAGAAACATGTCAAGCCTCGCGTTTTCTCCGAAGGAGATCTCGTTCTCCTCTATGAACAAGATCGAGATATGCTAGGAGATGGAAAATTCGAAGCCATGTGGCGAGGTCCTTATATCATTTGACGATTTTTGGAAAAAGGGGCGTATGAGTTAGTAGATTATGATGGTATCCCTTTGAGTGAAACCAGGAATGGGTTGTACTTGAAGAAGTACTATGCATACAATCATATGTGCACGAGTACTTGTATTTTTATTGTATCATACTTCTTGTGTGTTACTATAGCTTTCTTTTGTTGTTATCTAGTCTCTGTCCTTATGTGACATTGTGTTTGATTTCCAGATGTTGGATTCTTCGCTACCCTTTATTGGCTTCGCTGATGGAGCTAGCCGTAGTACTCAGAACCTTGCTTCCGTTGCATGGACAATTTACGCCCCTACAAATGAACTTGTCTCCTTACGAGGTGTGTGTCTTGGCTGTGCAAACAACAATATTGCAGAGTATAGCACCGTTATCGAATTGTTGATTGATGCTATCTCACTTGGAATCCGTCATTTGGTTGTGCGACTCGATTCGCAGCTTGTAGTACTACAGTTAAGTAATGTCTATACTATTTGAAGTCCTACTTTGTTATGGGTATATTTGCGAATTTGCCTCTTGGAACGCTATTTTGATTATATTGAATATCAACATATTCCTAGATGTCTAAATAGATTAACCAATGCATTGGATAACTATGTATTAGACAGACATTTGGATCATTTATAAATCAATCACATGAATTTTCACATAACACACGATAAGCCAGTAGAATCCGTATGTATATATAACGATCAAAAGAGTTTTTACAAAAAAGTTTTGTCCGAAGACCAAAATTTCAAAATTTGAAGCTCATAGCTTCTACAAAGTGACGTCATGGATGACATTCACGGTAACACATGACTACCCGGACAACCCTATGGAGGAGTCGGCCAATGGACTCTGACACTCCTATTGTGTGACACTGATAACGTTGTGGAACCTCTCCAAGAGGCATGTTTGGAATATCTACTGTCAAACCCTCTAGGTTTTGTTCCACTGCTTGATAATCCTCGGCATCCGATTGTGGCACTGGTGCTACCTCTCCTCGCTGCTGAATGGGAGAAGTACCATGAGGTCAGTAAGGTCCAACATCTATGTCATCAACAATGAATTTTGTATTTAGTCTTTGGACGAACATATAAAAAACATTTTCATATGATAAAATTCACAAAAACATTTAAAAAGGAAAAAATTGTGTACTTATTACCAAGTTCCCCCCACTGAGCACCCTCGGGCAGGACTAAGTCCATATCTCCTCGAAAATCCAACCCGGCATAAGCATAATCGTCGACCATCAGCATCTGTGGTCGCAACCAGTCGAAGAAGGTATCATCATATATGATAATTGGTCTAGCTATGTGCCGGGCCATGAGCTGACACCATCTCATCATTCTTAGATTTGTGGGAGCCGGCAAATTCCACTCAACCTGCAGTCTCAGTAATAGAACCCTCTCGAGAAAGAAGGACACTAACAAAGACCCATACCTGAATTGCTTCAGGTCGCCTTGTCTGCATTTGGTCAACTGCTTTTTCATGCTACGAAGCACTGCATCTGCCCAGTTAAAAACCCGAGGTTCATTACACTCTATGGCATACTGAAAGTAACTCTGGAGTGCCATGTGAGGAGCGGAGCTCCCAACCATCTGAGTAATGGTGAACAAAATAGTGCGGAGGGTCAAATCCTGCACTCCCCAAATGGCTACTTTCCCTTTCTTCCTCTTTGTCTCTGGAACACAGTGTAAGCGACAGTACTCACTCATGGGAAACCCACCACCTCTACTACCAGTAAGGCTCACGTGGTACCCACACCGTGATAGTCCATTCAAGAATTAAATGTCCTCAATATCCAAGGACAATGTGTGGACCCCTACATGGAATACTTGCTGATCGGGATCCCACATATGCACAAGGTACTCTAATAACCTGATTTGGGCCCTCATGCCCAGGATACGAAAGTACTTCAGAAGACCACAGTTCCTCAAAGCGGCAATGGTGGGTGGATGATTTCTGACAATGGCATTATCTTCTTCGTGCTCCCTTTCACACCATTCCAGAATCATTTTTGATGGCCAAATACTTGCATAGGAAGCACAAAAAGAAGATTAATAACTCTACTCACAATTTGGTTTTCTTTCATTGAGCAAAACTTCAATTATTTTTTTATGCTTTTTGGTTCTCGCAGGTGCCCTTTAGGCACAGTGTGAGGTTCTCACAGGCTACTGTGGGTTCACCTGTGAGAATGACCCATTCTCGTAGGTCCCGTGTAGCCCACCTGGGATAATGGTTGAGTGCCATGATAACCCCTAAAACAAACTCAAAATGATAGTTTTTACCAATGAAAATTAAAAATTAAACCATGAAAGAGTAGAGGACAAAGAGCCTACCTTACTGTCGTTGACGGCTCATCGAATGGATGCTCGTAACTCCCGTAATCTGATGCCGAATTTTGAGGGTAAAAGAGGGGTTTTTGGGCTCAAATAGTGGTAAAGTTGAAATGATATGGTAAAAAGAGTTTTTACTCCTTTAGATTCACTTTTACCATGTTATTGAATTTTTATAATTATTTATTTATCAAAACCTAATCCCTAATTCCCTTTTGAGTGTAACTTTTGCAGGCGTAACGACTTCGATGTTCATATACAGGGATGCAGACATAGTTTTCTTCTTCATCGCATGTTTTGATTGTTTTTTATCGTTTTTGTATAAAACCTTGAGCTTGGTCTTTGTCCGTTCTCACGCTCGAAAATACATGAGAATGCGATCAAGCATACTTTTATCACTTTTTCGGGCTCAACAAGGTTATACGAAAAAGGAACCCCCCTGGAGTCCTCTTTAAGCTCTTTTCAGACTTTCTAAATATGAAAAGATAGCTGAGTGACCTTGCTATTTTCACGCTCGATAAAGTATTTGAAGAAAGTGTCTAGTGAGCGATAATTTATCTCTTTTTCGGTCTCATCGAACTATTTTACGAAAAATGAACTGAGAGAGTTCTCTTTTAAGTGTTTTTCCAGACTCTATAATCATGAAAAACCTTCGAGTTTTCTATCTTTGGACTCGTTAAACAAACATCGACAGACCCATAATGGGACCGAACCACTCCTTCCTAGGGTTCGTTAAACATACTCCGAAGGACTTATCCAAAGGATAATATTATATCAACAAGCATATGCTATCCTCCTCAAGCTTGCGTAAAAATAAAGAGGTACTCGCCAGAAATGGTGGGGGGAAATTTGGGAAAGGGATATGTTCTCATCTTCATATTGATTGGCAGTAAGTGTCTCTCTTGAACATGACACCCCCTATTCATTATATTTGAAGCCGGTTTGAGAAATCCATTTGTCTCTCATTCGATTTACTACAAGGTCATACCCTGTTCCGTCTTTGAGTCAATGCTGCCAAATCATTGGTCGTGTCATTGACATGTTCAAGAGAAGTCCATCTGAAACCTTTATTGAGTCGACCATCTGTAGTTATCCATTCTCTCCGTGTCAGCCTTCCCTCTGTCTAGTCCAAATTACATCATACTCTGTTTCACCTTCAAAATATGTTACTCATTTCGTGTCATTGATGGGGGATACATCAAGGCCCTCCTGTGATGAGTTTTGTTCTATCAACTTCAGCTCATTATCCAGAATCAAGACTTACAAATTTTTGGTACCTTGGAACCTGCATGCCTCAATGGCAGGTTTCCTCACTTTTGATAGTGGGTTTACATTATTGGCCCCTGATCGAAAGATTCCATCAAATGTTCGACTTCAACTCATTCATTCACACTCGATGGATTGTACTAAATTACCTTGGGAGTCATTGACATTAATGGTGATTTCCCTTGCACTTGTTAACGGTTTCATCAATGACCGGTAATCAAGTGGTTTCTGCCATGTTCGACTTCAACACATGTAATCACATGGTTAGATTCGTACTTTTGGGCGACTAGATTGAAGACCCTGGATATCATCTCTTTTTCTAGGTTGCGATGGAGTATGTATAATTTGCGACACATAGATCCACTTTGTATGTCTCGTGGCTATGTCGTCTTAATTTGAATTTCTAGCATAGATCCACAGTGTATTCCTGGTGGCTATGCTATATTTTGATGGCATGGATCCATAGTGTATGATTGGTGGCCATGACCTATGTCTACAATGTCATTCGTCTATGATCTGAGTATGGGAATGCCTACCTCAGAATTAATATATATGATATTCTGTAGATGCTTGGTTGTTCGCAGGTTTTCGATTAGGTGCGCTCCTGGTTTCCGACACACACATGCAGTTTACAAAGTCTTTCAACTGTCACTGATTTTGGCCTCATACTTTGGGGGGCATTCTGTTACCCATGATTTTGGTCATCATGATGGTGTATTGATGATGGTGTACTCAGGCTCCTCATAAGAACTTTCTCCTGAGAAAAGTGACATTCATCTCTTCCCAGAAAACTTACTTTTGAAGAGAGTTCGCAGGTTGCCAATATACTAGGGTGCGAGAATGACCCATTCTTGTAGGCTGCCTTAAGCTAGGGTGCGAACTTATCACACTGTGCTACATAACTAGGGTGTGAACTTGCTCTAAAGCTTGGAAAAAGATGAATTCTCAATGGTTCTAGAAGGGAATCTTCTAGAAGAATGGGTTGGCATTCGAATGGTTACCCTTGTACTAGTTTCCATGATATTGTGGGATCATTCTTATCCAAGTAACCATCTCATTCTCTCCTATATATTGATGGAATTCTCATGGAAAATGTTAATCAAGATTCATTGGAGAATTGGTGAAAGAATTGTGTGAAGGACTTAGCTTGAACAGGAGCTTGGAGACTCTAGCAAGTCTATCAAGAGGATTTGATCTTCTTCATACAAGGATTGAGAAAGTGTGTGTGTTGGAGCTAAGAGCCACCGAAAGGGAGCTTGCGACATCAAGGCGATCAAGTTGTAATATTCTACTTTCAGTTAATATGATACAGTGGCATGTCCTTTTCCCATAAAGTCATTCTCACTTTATTGTGTAATTCCTTGATCATACACATAAGTTGACAGTTGAATATATTTTTCTATCTTCACTTTGGTTGGTTTGTGTTGTCTTGATCTTGACCTCACGAGAGCGCCGGAGCGAAGCGAGAGCAACAAAGACCCTAGGAAGCGATACAAAGGTATGTTACTTGTTCCTTCCTACTAGCTAATTCAATGGTCATAACTTAGGGAAAGAGTCATGTTCTGTCTTGTTTTGTTCTAGATCCAGGTGGATCTAGGGAGATTAGTTAGTGTCCGCACCTACCGATTAGTCCGATAACACATACTGTAACAAAAAATAATAATTATTATTTGTTTCCAAAAAATGCGTACCAATAAGGAAATATATTATAACCTACTAATTACCTTAATGAATGTATACGAGTTATGTGTTTTAACCCCACCAAAATCACCTTTTTTAGTTAAGTTATTTTGTATGTTCGACGAAAACCCCGTCGGAAACCTAATTTTTCGAATGACCTCTCTTACAATGTTTCTCTGTTGCTCCATCAATAACCAAGGAAGACTAGTATTTTGTTCACAACCATCACCATTAGAATTAATAATAACACTTTGCAAGGCGTGATTAGCTTCCTAGATGTCACAACAAATCTTTCCAATTCTCTCTTTGTCAGCCCTTCCATCTAATATTCGCCATAACAATTCTATTATGTTCTTCCCGATATGCATTGTATCAAACAAATGAACTATTTGTAGGTGCTCGTAGTATGTCAATCTACTGAATTGCATCGGGTAACTTTTCATTCCTTGTGGAATCCCATTCGTGCCTTAATGACATTCATGAAACGTCAACAAATTGAAATTAACACTAATTAATGGGACAAAATGAAATTAATACTAATGAAATTAACCAAATATTTATATAATAGGCCGTACATAAATAATTTGTGTACCTTGAAGATTTCTAATATATTCCAACTTCCATAGGTGAGGTGTCATTCTTCGTGGTTTTTTTCCGCTTTCTTCTTTACCATTGAACTTTTATTTGTTTGTAGTTTAATAACTATGGTTCTTAGGAAGAAAGTGCCTATACTCATCAAACACTTCCTTTCCTAAACTCCTTGAATGACGATATTTTATCCTCGGACCACAAACTGGGCATGCAAATTTACTCTTTGTTTGAAGACCTACAAGATATATGAATAAATGTAGCGTAAAATTAGAGTTACAATTTAAAATAATGCATGATTTTTTCAATAAATATATATAATATTAAATCACAAAATAAAGTAACAATATGCCACAAAAATGTGTTAACCCGGGAGCATCATGAATTGTCCATGACAATATTCCATGGAATTGAAATCATTTTTGCGCTATTGGTCTAGAGATGTCATACATAGTGACGCTAAACCATAACTTCAACAACTCATTGATGAGAGGCTCAATATATACAATCAAATATTTAACCTGGTACCTACCTAATTGGTTCAACATACTTCATGATTAATTATACTTATCTAGATGTGGTGATATATAAAAGAAATAATTACCATGCACGAAACAAAGAAATGAAATATTTTGTCATACTTTAAAGAAAATAAAAGATAATTAAATACCTAGAACAATCATTTCCAACATTGTATGCTCTCTCTTGATCGACATCCAAGGAGTAAGGTTATTGTTTATAAAAAAAATAGGCCACACCGAGTACGTAGAACGAAGCTCTCCAAATGGATTGACACCATTAGCTGCCAATGAGAGTCTAACATTACAAGGTTCTTCTTTAAAAATTGGCCACTTTTCTTCGATGTAGTTGAATGCAGAACCATCTGGAGGCATTTGAAGAACATCATCTCGAATTCTGTTCTTTGAATGGAAATCCATAAACTGTGCTATACTTTGGCACCTGAACAACTGCTAGAAATGTGGAATTATCAGAATATAACGAAGAACTTTGCGAGGCACCTTCTTTGACGCTTTATCGGTTTGATATCTACTTATTTGACATTTTGGACATTCATTTTCTAATGCATATTGTCCATAATATATGATATGATCATTAGGACATGCATCAATAGCCTGATAGTCCATTCCAATTTCTTTCATAATCATGGATATTTCTCGATATGTGTGTGGAAAAATATTTGACGTCGGTAATAGAACATCACCTAACAATCTACAAAATTATAAACAATAAGTCAATGTAATAATATTAATCATCAATATATCATCCAATATACTAATTTACAAATTAGAAAACAATAGCAATATAGGAAAAAAATGAACCTTTTAAGTATTTGTGAACATGCAGGCATACACAATTAACAAATTAAATACCTTAGTATCTGTGTGAGACATGTGTTTGATAAACCATTCAAAACCTTCAGGTTCACCAACAACAATATAGCAGATAAAAGATTTTTTGTTGAGCCTTCATAAAGAGGTTGACGTGACTTCTCGAGTAGAGGATCAACATCATGACTATCATCTTGGTTGTCCTCATCCATTGGAGCAAATGTGTCTTGGATCAATCTATGTATATAATCTTCCCGATTTGAATCACTAACGTTATCTCCATCCATATCATCATTAATAACTTGATCGACAACTTCAATATTCTGATCTTGAAGTTCATCTCCCTATAAAGTAGTATTTCTGCTAGTACTTGGAAAATAACTCCTTGGAGGTAGACACTTTGGGGGCATCGTCTATATATTTAAAAACAACATAGATAAATTAGTGTGTATAGAAAATATAAAAATCCCGATAAGAAATATTACTAAAATTCATGACATACTGATTGTTACAGAGAATACATTAAATATTGAATCCTCTTACCAAGGGACGATATTCATAACCCCCTTCGATGTGCCTCTTCTCCCTACAATGTATTTGGGTTGTTGTTATTAAAATTCTTCTATTTTGCAAGCCTCTGCAATCATAGTAAGGGAAATAACATTTTCCATCGCCCCTCGCCTCTAATGTTGCTCTTAACCGAGAAAGCTTCCTGTCATTTTCATTCATTGTGACAAATCCTTGTCTTGACAAGTAATTGTCTTACCTACACCATACCAAACATTAAGTTGTCAATTTTTTATATTTTAGCTAATCCTTTTGATTAAGAAATGTTTATTTACAGTGACCTACATCTTTATAATAAGGTCAACATCTCTATAATAAGGTGATAATATGTGCAGAGGATCAACATCATGACAGCATAGATAACATCTTTATAATAAGGTCATATGTGTACACATGTTTTCTTTATATAATAACGACATATATACCTAACATAAGTTTAGGGTTAGTGTTTATGTATCTTATCAGTCCCTGCAAAAAGCAGGGAATATAGCAATCGATTGCAAGTCAAAATCATTTTGACTTTTGTAAATTTACAAAATTTTTAACAATGTTTTATAATGTAATTCAATAAATATTTATTATTGAGAATTTATATATAAATATTTTTTTTTTTTTTAAATATTCAAAATTCTATTTTTGGATTGGTCAAAAACTCTGAAGTGACTAATTTCCCCTAGTTGGAGGTGACAATTAACCACAAAACTAAAAAAATTAAATTATATGTTTTTAAAAAAAACCACAAATAACCACTTATTAATTAAAAGTACAAACAATGGTTGATGTTACCAACATTCTATGTGTAGTAAATGTAAGAATACACTTTGGATTTTGAGACTTTGTTTCATCTCCTAATGAGTTGATGACTGCACTTTCTCCACCGTCCAGATGTACACACCCGATCACGTCAACCACAACGTTTAGCCTCGGGTTTTGTTTTGCATGCTTAAATAATGGAAATTCTCGTACTTTGTTTTGCAAAATGTACAGACCTGATCACGTCAACCACAATATTTAGTCTTGGGTTTTGTTTTGCATGCTTAAATAATGGATGATCTCTTGTACATTAATAATTATATGTAATATATATCAACATAATATCTTGTCACTAATGCCAACCTACCCATTATTTATTACAATATGTTGAGGATAGCAAAGAATTTATGAGGAAGAGGGAAATGTTATTAATATTTCTCTTAATATATATGCGAAAGAGGGAAATGTTGAGGATAGCAAAGAAGTTATGCGGAAGAGGGAAATGTTACAATATATTGCAGCTATTACCCTTGTTGTTATAAACATGAGTTTCCTACCTATCTTATATATACCATAACTTATCATTTATCAATATAACAATCAACTTCAATATTTTATTCATGGAGATTTATTCCTCCATTTAATTGAATTAGTAAGTGTTGGCCAACCATTAGGTGTGAAAGTATCCCAACCATTATTGTCACTGTTATATTATTTTCAATTTATGCAAGTGTGATCCCTTTTGGGTACTAGGGATGTAACAAGTGGTATCAAAGCTTCAATCAAGCTTTGTTGGTGTTTTTTTGTTAGGTCTTAAAAATAAAAGATAGAAGAAAATGACAATCAATTACTATCATTTCATCGATCAGGGTTGAGTTTCAAGAGAAATTCCATATCTTTATCAATGAAGAGAGAGAGAAAGAGAGATTATAGCTACAATTGAAGGGAAAAGGGTATGTGGATTCCATAAACCTAGAATATTATGGAATCCGCATACCCTTTTCCATAGAAT
>CBVK0100240622.1:0-13441 GCA_900067695.1 Picea abies | reverse complement strand
TTTTCCATAGCTTGGATATGGCCCATTTATAGCCTTCAAATGGAACTGAAAGGCCAATTTAGAACGTTTCTAGTATATGGAAGGTCAAGGATCATGGATCTCTTGACGTGACATGGACACTCGACACCATTTTTTAATTTTGGGCACAAAATCCGATGTATGCAGGTTGTAATGGTGCAACCTACGTATATGCATGTTGTATAGCTATTAGGGTGCGTATATGTGGAAAAATACAATTTTTAGCTCTCAGAACTGCAAAAGGGAACTTCAAGTTTGCATAGGGAAATTGAAAAGGACTTCTGAGCAAGTTTGCATAGGGTGAGGAAAATCTTGCTATAACAATATGTTGTCAAGGGAAACTTGGAAATGATAGTGAAGTAGATGTACATGGATTTGTTGATGCCAACTAGGTTGGAGATCTGGATCGACGAAGGTTTACTAATGGATATGTGTTCAATATGTTCAATGTGTTGTAATACTTGAGATATTTCTGGCTAGGAAACTATGCCAAGGCATCCATAATATTTGATTGATTTGTTTTTAAATGGATCTGTCCTAAAAAAAGTGTTTTTGTTGCTGATTTAGGCTTGTAAATTAATCTTTAAATATTTAGGATTAGAAGGAAAATCATTCTATGTTCCAGACAATTAAGACTTTAGAATATGAAAGAAGAATGTAGAGAAATCAAATTGAAAATTAAAGTAATGTACCTTCTGATAAATATTACATAAATTTCCAGAAGAAGAAATGATGTTTATTTATGTATCTTTAAAACATAATATAGTTTGAACACAAAGAATACTTCTTTTTAATTAAAAAAGGAATAATGAAATATTCACACAGGTCTTCTTTTATACTCATAGTATATTTGAAGAAATATGAAACTTTTAATGATACCTTTGTAGCATTATGATGGTATTTTTTGTACTAAGTCGTCACAATCATGGCAGTAGATACATCTAAGAATAAATTAAGAGAATGGAAATAACACAAAGAGAGAGAGAGATCACATAATCTGAAACATACAAGTTTGAGTCTTTGAAAACTTGCAAAGATTTTTTATTAAAACTTAAGCTTGCACCAAAAATCTTCCTTTACATTGAGTTCTCATGAGCATTTATACAAGATAGGTCAAAAGAAAAAATGGTTATTCTATCCTATTTCTTAGAAAATTGAGATACACCAAAATCTTTGAATCCCTAGAAATAGGACAACTGGAGGAGTCAATTCCTAATTTTCTTCTTCTTTGATGAGTCACCCTACCAACAACTGGAGGAGAAGATTACAAGTATCATCTGAAGGATAATTGAAATATTTCATTTGCCTAAATGCAATATCCAAATTAGTGTATCTTTCATATGTAGGGGTGTGTGAGAATAGGTTCTTTGTCTTCCATAAGAGATAGAATTCATCTATGAGTAATTCAACAATGGTTTGACCTCTTAGAGTGTTGGACATATTATGAAACTTATCATCTTTTTCTCTAGAAATAAACATCGACTTTTTTTGTAGTTTTCACATGACAATAACTTGACATCTTTATCCCATGATGAAGGTAATCCCATTTTCACTAAATTCTCAAATTTTTTGGAAACATATTCCACGTTCCTTTTCAGTGCTATGCATTCATTTTGAGCTTGTTGTATTAGATTCCTATTTGTGAAAATTCTTTCAGTTTCCATCACTGTTGTTGTTATGTCATTAACACATTTCATCAACAATGTTTCTCTAGAATTGGAATTCATGAACTTTATGATTTGAGTTGCAACTTGTGGTCTTGTTCCTAATTCATGAAATGATTTATGGATTACATCATCTACTTCATCTACCAACAACATTTCATCATCTATTATTTTGAAATAATCCCAAAGACTAGCTACTTCACTAACAATTTCATCCCAGATGAGATGCTTGGCTCCTACCAAATATGGTTTTCCTGACAGTTTGGTCTTCATCTGTTCCAAATAAGTTAACATCTTAGCCTTCAATTTCTGATATTATGTAATAATTTTGTCTTTGTCTTTGATTTCTTCTTTCTTCTCTGAGATTGTTTTCTTTAATCTTTCAATTTCAACACCTTTTAGGTTCAGATCTGCTAATTCCCTTGATAGTCCAAATGTTGGATATGATGTCTCTGATGCTTGAAGAGAAGAGGACCCTCCTTTTAAACTTTCAATCTGCTTTTGATACATTTTCATATGCTCTGCCATCTATACCATTTTCTTCACAAGATGATTTTTTCTTCCTAGATACCTGTAGTTCTGGAGTCTGTACATGGTAAATTTGTGTGATTTTAAGATTTTTCTTCAAAACTTGGATTTCTTTGTCCTTTATTTTTATTAGTTGTTTATTGGGTCCTCATCTTTTGAATTAGCTCCAAGTTATATTATCCATTGTTCTATCTCCTCCACTCTCATCTGTTTAGTCCCGATAGCCAAATTTTCATTCTTTAACTGAGTCCTGAGCTTATCATTTATAGTTTGGAGTTTCTTGATTCCAATATTGGTTATCATAACATCTCTGTTTATCATTTTGTAGTTTTTATTTGCAAGTCAAATTTATCCAAAGGGTGAACATATTTAGATTGATATAGATGTTTGTTATGTTTTTTTGATCATTTGGCTCCATGACTGCTATATTCAACCTCCCTTTCTCATAATATACAATTGATATCATTCTGGTCTGATATATATCATGGTCATAGAATTTAGGAATCATACTCTTCTTGATGCTTGCACCTGCCTTTATAATTTCCATGAATTATTAAACTTGGTCTAATTACTTTGATTGACGACTATTTTCTGACTCAGTTTGAATTTGACATGCCACACCTTTTATATTTTATGAATGTATCACCTGTATAGTCACAACATGACACTTTTTCTTTGGCATTATTTCTTCAGGGAACTCTATTTTTCCTTCCTCTTTAATTTCTTCTAATTTCTTCTTTTTAGCTGATTCTTCTTCCCCCATTTCTGAATTTTGTAAGGAAAACTCTAAATTTTTCCTTTTGTATGTATTCTCAAACTACTATGGAATTTGTGTGATTGGAGACTTTGTTGACTGATAAAATACTTTACCATGGATCTATATAATATTCTACACATATTACCAAATTTCTTGATTTGCCAATAGCTCCAATTGCTCTTTTTGCTGATGTTTATAAGGACTCTGCCCATGTGAAATTATTTTTGATGAAATTATTCCATGACGGTCATAATTCCATGGTTCTACCTGTTGTAATCCTAGAGCTGAAATAATTTTTGTTGTCACCTGCAGTGTTGATTTGGAATTAACAATGAAAGGACCTAGTTCCTTCTTCAATTTAAAAGTTACCTTATATTTATTTGACACAAAGTGAATTTCATCAGAGTTAAATATTTTCCTAACATATTCAAGAGAGAAAATTCTAGTAGTCATGAAAATAGCTAAGAGAAAGGGAGCAATTTGACAACCATAAACCCTGATTTCAGTATAATGTTCAAAGACATACTAGTTTCCCACTCTTTTGTCTGGGCTTAACTATAATTTCTCTTTTTACTCAGGAAAGATCTAGGAGGAACTTGATTGTGTATGATTTGGTAAGATTTAGAAATAAATTGATCCACATACTATGAAAATTCAACATTCAAATGTTTCTTCATAATCACATAAATCCACTGAGTAACTGAAGTTGGGTTACCAAGATCATATTCAATATTTATCCCTAGATGCATAAAATGAAAGACTTGTGTGAATAGAAAAAGGTGAAGTAGGTAAGACTTATATCTGAAGCTTCTGAGAGATTCAAATTCAGATAATTGGTAGTGATTTTGATCTGCTAGAAATTGGGCATAATTAAATTTAGCGATGGGTTTAGTTGTGATAGGGCAGATCGAAACCATAATCCATAAGACAAACTCATCAACTTTTAAATCATATTTTTTTCTCTAATATCATATAAATCATAGAAATATTTTTCTGAGAAGTTTGGGAAAGATATTTGTTTGAATGGCAACATTATCACTAGGAACATCAAGATTTGTACAAAGGTATGACTGTAGCAAGGTAACATTATCTTTTGATTCCAATTACATGAAATATTTGGCTGCTACTAATTCATTTAGTGGATCTGTATTAGGATTTAATGGCCATCTCATCATCTCATTAATAGTTTTCACATTTAATTCAATGAGAACATATCTGATTGTAGAAATTATCGCTCTCTTAGATGGAAGATAATTCTTAGTGCACCATACTACAAACTCCAGAAAATGGTAAACCTAAGGTACTATGAATTTGGAAAGGTCAGATTACCATGCATAATAATGGCCAACCAAATCCTGAAAACCATGGTTTTCGTGCTGGTATAACACAAAGATATTGAAGGACAAGACAAATAAAAAATATCCTTATCATTTTTGACAAGATCTTCCTCTATGGGGTTTACAATTTTCTTACTTTATGTAGGCTGAGATGTCCGCATTTTGATAATGTCAACAGAAAGAATAATAAAGATTTAGGTTTACCCATAGAGGATGTTGATTGGTATATGTATCAGGATGGAGTGATGGTGGCGAATCTCGCAGGCATTGCTAATTTGGCGCTCGAACTCTTACAATTCAAAACAAACCAATATTTGACCTTTTTCCCTTTTATCTCTGAAATACTATGTGTCATGTTATGATTGGAGAGAAATCAAATTTAAAAATAATAATCTTAAATGTTTTTACCTTTCCCGTCGGTTGATGTCATTCTCGACACGTGTTGGATTTATGTCGATTGTGGGGGGGTCGGGTATGGTTAGGATAACCACATACCTTGGGGGCCACAATTGATGGATGGGTGCCATGTCAAAAGTGCATTAACTCAGGTAGAGTCTTGCGCCCCCCCTTTGTGTTAAACGTCGAGCATGTAGAGGAACCACAATCCAATGTAGACTGTTTATTCGATGATTTGGGCACACAGTCTAATTTATAAGAAATAAATGTTTTTTAGTATTAAAAACTATATAGTAATGAAAATATAAAATATTATACTAAAATTTAAATGAAATTTAAACTTTATAAAACTAAAATGCAGTTTAAACTGTATAAGAAAGGTCTAAAAATGAACCTTCAGTTTATTTAGAATAAAATAAAACTATTCTAAAATAAAAAAATCCCATGATAAAGAGAATTTATTCAAATCCAATTTTTATTATTTTATTTGTTTTTTATTTTAACAAAACTAAAATTTTTTACAACCTCGACTTATAAATTATGATGGAAAATTCCAAATTAATAAAATTTGGACTATGTTACAACATCTGTCTCCATCTGGCTCCATCTAGGGATTGTGTTTCCCAGCGAGACACTAAAGAACATGTAGACCAAGTATCTTTTTTTGGGTTATGGAGTCATTATTATATAGGAAACTAACGAGATAGTCCTAGTGAATGTTGTTTTCTCCATGAAATCACAAAACTCTTCTTCTCACTTATAAGATTAATCTATGATTGAAGAAAATCACAAAACTCTTCTTCTCACTTATAAGATTAATCTATGATTGAAGAAATTGAATGACTACCAATTTCAAAATTCAACATGTTTATATAGAATATGACCAGAAAAGATAAAAATATTTCACTCATTTAACTTTACTATGGATTTGTTTATGGTAATATAGATCGAAATTTTGGTTAAGGAGTCAAATTTGTAATTAGTGTTTTTTTCTTCAAGGATTTTAATATTTCAAAGAGAAATTAAGTCAGAACAAAGTTGTTTATGAGAAAAATAATTTTGATTGAGTATTATAGTAAAATTACTCATTGACATTCTTCCTCATTCTCATGGTATTGATACACTACCAAAACACATCCATAGCCTATGGTGTAGTCACACTGACATCACAGGCCTTGCTTCATTGCGAGTGAGCATCCATAGCCCTGGTGAAGATACATGCATTTCCCACTTGAATTTCCTTTCACCATCTCTTTAAGTTTGTTTGACAATTTTATAAGAGATGGGGGAAATCAATATGTTTTTTTGACATTTAAGGGATGATGTATGTTAATCAAGAATGAGTCAGACATGCCTGAGTTATAAAGTATACTCGTAGGTTTTTTTATTTCTTCATATATAACTCTATTCTTTTTGAAATATCTTAGTTAATGATGTACCTTGAGTAAAACAACAAACTACAAGTTTGAATCTAAATCCTTTACTTATAAAGAGATTACCTAAAATATACCTTTTCAACTTTAGTGAGTTTATTAAAATATTCTCCTTTTTGGTTTTTATTTAACATATTAAAATTTTAATCAATGGTTTAATACAGTTTGTTCTATCAAGATTTTTTAGAAATTTGAGAAGGTAAGAGATTGTTTTTTCTATGGAGAATAAAACAATAATGTTTTTCTAATAAAAAAGAGAAACAATATTTTATTTTTTATTTGTTTTGATCAATTCAAATTTATTTCTATCCTAAATTTTCTGAAAACAAAGAAATGACTTAAAGAAAAATTTGAGAAAACTGACTATATACAATGAGTGCAAGAATGAACATTTAAAATGGAATAAAGTGTTTTAGGAATCACCCATTTATAAACAACTCCAATAGATTTCCTTCCAAATTATGAAGAGAAAATGAATTGTTTCCATGCCCCGCAACAATATTGTAGGTTCACAACCATAAATGATCAAATTTTCCATGTTTTCTAGGATCTTCTCTCATTCTCTCCCATTTTAGTACTAGGTCACTAGGGAAAAAATTCCTCTGTTTTTTTATCTTCTATCAAAGATAACTTTCATCTTGTCTTGATATTCTTGAAATTTTTGGTCAACCTGCTCTGTGGTCTGTTGTATTTCAATCAGCTAGTTCGCTCTTCTGGTAATGTCATTAGGTTCTTCCTCAGTATCCTGCATCAATTTCATCATAGGAATAATAATGTTAATAGGGAAAACAACATCAATTCCATAAATCAATTGAAAATGAGACATACTTATAGACCTTTTAGTGCTAATTATGTTGGCACAGAGTGAAAATTTCAAATGAGAGTGCCAAACTTTCTTATTTTCATTTAACATTTTCTTGATAACCCACATTAGACTCTTATTTGATTATTCAACTAATACATTACCCCAAGGATAATAGGAAGTTTAATGACCAAGAATGATATTGTATTTTTGACAAAAATCTATCATAGCTAGGGACTTGAATGCTTGAGCGTTATTAGTTATGATTTTCATAGGGCATTCAAACCTAGCTAAAATATTCTCTTCAAGGAATTTGATTACAACTGCATTAATAGCAAATTTTGTGGGAATTTATTCTTCCCATTTTGAAAAGTAATCAATTGTAGTCAAAATCCATTTTTGTTGAGCACTATAAGTAGGATGAATTTCACCTATAAAGTCTAAACCCCATTGCTATAAAGGAGCTTCATATTTTATGGGAACCAATGGTAATGATAGAAGTTTCTGTTTACCTGCAAAAAATTGACATTCCCTTCAAGCTCTAACCTTTGAATTTACCTTAGAAAAAAGTTTTGGCCAGTAATATCCATCTCTAAGTATTTTGTATGAAGGCACTCTCCAAACACGGTGTCCTCCACAGATGCCTTTGTGAAATTCATCTATGATACATGTAGTCTCATCTTCAACAATACAATTAAGCAAAATTCCCAAAGGATCTTTCCAATAAATTTTTCCATTCGATATAAAATACTTAATTGCTTGAAGTTTAAGAGATCTATCTTTTGCTTGAATGAAATGAGATGGACATTCAATATTTTGCAAGTAAAATACAATGTTTTTGTACCATGGAGAAGAATAAAACTTATCATGAATTTTTACCAAGGGTTGTTGCAAATCTGTCTTCTCATTTCTAGCTGAAGTATGTTTTGTTATGTCTATAATATGATTTACTCCAAGGAATTTTTAATTTGATTTGGATAACAATTTCCAAACCTTTTCCTTTGATCAATTTTGTTGGTTTTATTTCCAGATCATATTCTTGGATCTTTGCTATCTATTTCCCTCATTTTCCATATGTGTCAGAATAATTTAGAATCTCTTTCACTGTGCTTCTAGGAACATATGCAATTATTTTGGAATGAAGAACATATAATCTAAAATATTTCATAGCTTTCACTAATGCATAAGCTTATTTTTCCATTATATTACATTTCAATTCTAAATCTCTCAAACTTTTGCTGAAAAATGCAATTGGTTGTTCTTGTTTTTCTTCATTCCTTTGTAAGAGGACAAAATCAATAGTGTTATCAAATGCAAAGGAAAATATGTGAAATTCCTTAGAATAATCTGGGTTGTCCAACACTGGTTGTTCTCCCAAATATTTCTTGATTTGATAAAATGAGTATCTAGCTTCTGGGGACGAATTAACCTCATTGTCATTTTTAAACATATCAGTTAAATATTTGATTACCTCGGCAAAATTATGTATGAATCTTCTCAAAAAGTTATTTTTTACAAGGAATAACTGTATCTCCTTATTCCTTGGTAAACTGATAAATTGAATTGCTTCAACATGTTGAGGATAAATCTTGACTCTATCCTTTGATACAATATGGCCGAGCAAGTTTCCTTCTCACATAGAAAAATGAGATTTATTAGGATTTAGTGACAAACCATATTTTTTACATTTAATGAAAGTTTTCTTAAGATGCTTTACGAAAATGTTCCCCATAGTGTGGTAAACGCAGTTATCTCTTTGTATTTTTCATGCACAACAATATGGTTATAACCTGAAAACCCATCAATCATTGAAATTCGATCATAACCAACTACTTTTTGCAAAACATGGTCCATTTTAGGAAAATGATAATTATCTTTCAATGAAGACTTATTGAGGTTTCTAAAATCAACACAAAGTCTAATTTAACCATTCTTTTTTCTAACAGGTGCTAAATTTGCAACCCAAGACGAATATATCAAAGGAATTATAATTTGTCAATCCAATAGATTTTTAAGCTCCTTTTCAATTACTGGGAATAGGATAGTATTTACCTGTCTTAATTTTTGTCTGAATGGTTTAGATCATACCTTCAATGGAATTATGTGTTGAATAATGTTGATGTCATAGGTATCCATATCTTCATAATAACAAGAAAATACTTCGGTAAATTATTTAAATAAGTCAATATACTTGACCTTTTGATCAACAGGTAGAAATTTGGAAAGTTTCGTATGCCTTGGTTCTTGTTCAGTCCCAATATTGTGATCTTCTACTTCTTCCTTTGGAGGATGAATAGTTGGTTTTACAGAAACATCATCTTTGTCAAACAAATTCTCCAGAGGCACCAATCCTTTTGGAATTAGATTATTTCTTAGCACCATCATTTTATGATTAGTAATCATATCTTGAAATTTAGGGTCTGGATGAATATTTTGATTAATTTGTTCATTTTTTTGGTCATCTTCTTGATCAATATGAGATGCTGAAAATTCATCAATCATTTCCAAAAACATTTTAATCTGTTGCTTATATTCAAACACTTGGCAATGTTTAAATTGTCAGGTATTGAAGGTTTGTATTTCATTTCAATTCAATATTTAATATTCAACACTTCAGAAGGTCTAAAATTAATTGCTGCTACAACTAAAGAATCAACTTGTTTATTTTCTTGTCTAGCGATTGCATGAATATTAAAAGTCAAAAATAAATTCTCAATTAAGTCCCAAGCATAATTTCTATAGGATCTCATCCTAGGATTTTTAGCTTGATAAACTTTCCTTATTTCTTTAACAATTAATTATGCATCCCCATAAAAAATAAGATTTACAATTTTCATTTTCTTAGAAACTTCTAAACCTATCCCTAAAGCTTCATATTCAAAAGTGTTATTCATGGAATCGGTTTCAAACTGTAATCTAAAAGAAAATGGAAAAAGTTTTCCAGAAGGTGAAATTAGAAGAATACCTTCTCCATCACCTTCCCAAGAGGAAGCTCCATCGAAGTACATTTTCCAGATCCCCTCCTCAGGCTTATTTTCATTCAAAGAAATATTCATAGTTTATGTACAATTTTCTAGTTCAACATTTACAGATAAGGTAAAACAACCCAAATCTTGATATTTTGAGTAGACATGATAATTATTAGGTTTCTTAGGGTCACTAATAGTGTAATCAAGCTTGGTTTCCCTATAAATTCTACTGGTCTCTCCAGCAAAGAATGGGATTCTGACATAAGTCATGTCCATTTGCAATGATCCACCTAGTTTACTTGCCCAAGATCTAGATAAAAACATCCCATAGTTGATAGGCACATCTTCCACAACTATATACATCAAAACACTTTTTATAGGTATTTGGGATAAGTGAACTTCCAGATCTTTAATCATCCCTAAACATCTAACTTTTCTTGCATCAAAGGAATACAAGTAATGATATGGTCTTGTGATTTGTAATCCTAACTTTTCCATAACTATTTTTGGCATTATATTGTGAGAAGCTACTGAATATAGCATGCAATTGTGTAAAATATGTTACATATATAAAACAGGGCTACCGATTCTCCTCTTTCCTCAATGTTAGGACCAAACATTATAATAGACCTTTCATCTTACAAGTTTAATGCATCTAGTTGGGTTGCTGCAACAGAGCAATCAATCATTTTCATCACTTGTTTTCTGTAAACTGGATTTTTTTGCAATTTCTAACAAAGGGATTGGGATCATGATCTTATTAATCTCATGTTCCATATTAAAATAATTGCTTATTTTTTCTATTTCTTTTGGTTCTGTATCTTCTTTCTTTGTAACCCATGGATCATATTTTTGTTTGGGGGCTATGATTTATTTCCCTTTGTCCTTATTTTATGTTTTTTCTAGTTGACCTTGTTATTTGTTTTGGTTGTATTTACATTGGTTCTTGGTTTAAGGTCATATTTTCTATGTAATTCATCTTGTAATGCATTTGAGAAGGCTCTATATTGAGATGATGATGAATCAAAATGATTATTGTTATCGTCTTCATTGAAATATGATTTAAAGCTTAAATATTTTTCATAGTCATCCTGAGTCACATACACTTCAGAAGGATCACCTTCCATCATATTAATCTCCTCATAAATATCCTCACTTTTATCTTCTTTGAAGTTATCAACCAAATTTTCATTTTTTGTAGGTTCTTGTATAGGTTGATATTCATTTCTCCTTTCTCTCTACAAAACCCGAGGAGAATTAGAAGGCCTTATAAATTGATTTTGGTTTCTAATGTTTGGCCTTCTTCTCTCTGTCTCCATCCTATCCAATTTATTTGATACATGTTTGATAATTATGGACATGTCTTCAATTTTATCCTCCTAATTTTTGTTAGTACCAGATGTACCAACTTGTTCTTTTTGCTTTCTTCTTTCTCTTTCTCTTTCTCCTAATTCATTTATAAATCTATCTTTTCTTGATGCAATAATGTTGGATTCAATTTCTACTCCATCGTATTGCATACTGGTTAAGGTGGTGGATATCCTTTCTTTAAGAAATAAGGAAAAGTCGGGATCAAAAGAGCCTACAAAAGTGACCTTTGCTATTGGTTGTGATGGTTTGACATATGTAGGGATTTTATTGTAAAGTTTATTAAATATCTTGATGAAATATGATATAGATTTATTTTGTTTCTTTTAAAGATTCTGAGACTCAGTCAAAAAATATAAATGATCTTTCGTTTCACCCCATTGTCTAAGGAAAGAATATTCTAGAGCATCCCAAGAATTGATGGAATTAGGGGGAAAACCCTTAAACCATGTCCTCACTTCACCCTCAAATTTCTAAACAAATATCCTCATATATACATCTTCATGTTATAAACCTTGATTATTAGTGAAATAATCAAATGCTACTAAATGTTCAAGAGCTGTGGTCTCACCCTCCCCATTAAATCTAGGTAGTAGCTTCAAATAATGATAAGGAAAATCATGGATATTTGATGGAATATTTAAAGGAGCACACCCATACGAAACTTTATTAAAAAATCTTGGTGGAGGAGGAGGAGGTGGTTGTTGTTGTTGTTATTGAGGTATTTTCCCAGCCATAATTAGGTACTCAAGTATTAGTTGAGAATTTTCAAGAGTAGGGGGTTTGATATAAGTCTTGAGAAGTTATTCCTCTTCAAGAGGGATTTCCAGAAAAGAATTTTGAGGGATCTCTAAAACCTCCCTTTTTGAACTTAAAAAGGAAAAATTTGGAGATGTAGACCAAAGAGGAAAAATTTCAAGGGATTCCTTTGGGGAAAGATTTGGAGAATTCTTGAGTGATTATTTCAAAGAAATATGAGGAGAATATTCAGTGGAATGTATTTGATAAAATATAGTAGAGTCTTTAAGAGAAAGTTTGATATAAATTTTGGGGGAAATTTTGATGGAGTCTACTGTAGAGAATGCCAAGGGTGGTTTTGGGGAAATTGGAAGAGATTCTTCGGGAGATCGAAGTTGGGATGGTTTTGAAGGGTTAGAAGGGTTTATAGGAGTTTTTATTATGGAGTCCTTTTGATAAATATGATATTTTTATTTAGATTTAAGAAAAGTGGAAGATGAAGTTTTAGAGGAGGTTATGGTAGGAGGAGTTGTGGGTGTACACTTAGGATTTTTCTTTGACAATAGTTTTTTAGGATTAGCTACTGGTGTTGTTTTCTTAGGATATAGGTGAGTTTGAGTGTTTCTCTTTCCTAATTCTAGGATTGGAAGTAAGGAGTCACCGGGTGAAGGATTTTTAGCCTTCTTATCTCTTTGTTCACCAACAATGAGTTGGTTTTACTGTCGTCTTTCCCAAGGAAAAATAATTTTCTTTAATACAGTCCTCGACAAAAGTGCCAAAATAATTTTGTAATCCTTGAGATGTTTCTAGCTAGGAAACTATGCCAAGGCATCCATAAGATTTGATTGATTTGTTTTTAAATGGATCTGTCCTAAAACAAAGTGTTTTTGTTGCTAATTTAGGTATGTACATTAATCTTTAAATATTTAAAGATTTAGGATTAGAAGGAAAATTATTCTATGTTCTAAACAATTAATACTTTATAAGATGAAAGAAGAATGTAGAAAAAACAAATCGAAATTTAAAGTAATGTACCTTCTAATAAATATTAATTTTCAAGAAGAAGAAGTGATGTTTATTTATGTATCTTTAAACCAGAATATTGTTTGAACACAAATAATACTAATTTTTATTTCAAAAAGGAATAATGAAATATAAGCATAGGTCTTCTTTGTTGGGTTACTGAGAGGGGGGGTGAATCAGTAATAGCATAATTATAATCCTTTTTCTTCAAATTTTATATCAATGTAGAATTATTATCCAATAATGAACAGTAAGAAATAAACAATCACACACATACACAGTACACCAGTGTTTTACGTGGAATCCCAAATTGGGATAAAACCATGAAATGCTTTTTCTTATATGTCTTGAAGAATTACATTCATTGGAAGCACCAACTTCCTTTGTTTTTCAACTGCAACTAGAAGG
>CBVK0100240621.1:0-13441 GCA_900067695.1 Picea abies | reverse complement strand
CCCAAAGAAGGTCAGGGAGCACTAGCACTCCCTGTCAGTGGGTGGGGGAGCGTTGCCCTTCAAAATTCATTTTTAAGTGGTTTTCTCAAGGAAAAAGGCTTTGTACTCTTCATCAAATGACATGTCCTTCTTTAACCAGTCTCTGAGGGTGTCTTCAAGTGTTCCTTGTGATGTCATTCGAGACACGACATAAGCAAGATGATTGTATGATGTCTGTGACACTTGTGGCCAGAATACGACACTTGCAACACTTGTAATGACGACAATAGGTCATCATTGAAGTGAGTAATTTTGATGTGTAACACTAAGAACATGAAAAAATTTATAAAAAAGGGACATCATGGTGTAATTGCACAATTATGCTCACTAGATGTTCAAACATATAAACCCTATGTTCCTATGGATCTCCAAAAAGTTATCGACAATCCTTCCAAGGTATTTGCAGAGATTCCTAAAGGTCTTCCACCTTCTCGAGATTATTTGTAACACCCTTGTTTCCCCCAAATTGTAATTAATTATGTTTAATGATTTTCATGCCATGGTATGCAGACAATGTAAATGTAATATCGGTTAATTGCAAATGCCTACAAATGACTATGGGGTGAATCCTTAAAGTACTGGCCATGATACCACTAGAGGAAAGGGTGAGGAAACCTATAGAGGGGTTCATCATGATAAAGATGGCCCAAGCATCCTTGTTGATAATATTTGATATTGATATTATTTTCCTCAGCCTTGATTTCAAGGCAAATCAGTTAATGAGGAAGGATGGGAGTTGGGAAACCAACTACGCCAAATAAATCCAGGCATCAGAGATCAGGCTAGAACAATTGAAACTGGCATCCAAAGGTACCACAGTGTACCATTTATACAGATCATATTGACCCATGGGTTTCCTTCTGACAGAGGGAAGGGGACATGTCGAGAATCTTCCCTAATGATGTGTACAAGAGAAGCACAAGAGGGTAGATAGGAGATCAACCAGAAAAAGTTTGAAGAGATAGAGAACTTGAGAGAGTTCAGATGGGAGAAAGAGGTTGGATTGTGTAAAAACATAGTAACAGAAAAAGAGTTGGAGCTATAAGTCTTATATTAGAGAATATAAGGACCCATCTTGAGCATAGAGGTCGTGATCTTGATGCTAGAGAGGCATCTAATAAACCTCGTGGGGGATTGATCTAGGAAAGATGATAATTGAAGAAATTCCCTGGTGCTATCATGGCTTGGCATGGGGGTGGCTTGTTGTCGAATTTATTGAGAGAGCAGAGCCTATGGTTTGGTGGAAAGGAGAACACCCACAGTTAATTGGTTGGTCACAACTTGTAAAAGATAAGTATTTATTTATTCTGTGTAATTAAATTTCAATACATGGCTAGATACTTGTTTTGGTGCTTGTATCTATATGTGTAGTGTACATATGAACAGGAGGAATTTATGTTCTACCTTGAGTAACTAAGAATTGTATAAATGGTACACTCCTGTGAATGTAGCCATGAATATAAATGCATGCTTGTGCCTTCTGTGTGTGTCGTTGGGTTTTTGTTGCAAGTGTGATGTCTAGAAAAGAAGACAGACTTATAATCCAAGAATAAGCGATGCTTTCTAGAAATAATGGGTAGATATGCCTTGAGATGGGAATTGGATTGTCTTAGTTCCCGAGGGAGGTCTTTGTATGAGTTATAGAGCCTCAACACGCTATTGGAACCCCTTGTTATGGTATGAACAGGTTGCAGAGACGTAAATATCCACCTAAGTGGTGAGGGAGTAAGGCCTTAGTGGAATTTGAGGCCTAATGAGAGTCTCTGAAGGTTTGGTAATCCTTAGAGAATACACGAAAGAAATTCCTGAACTACTAAGTCTTGTATTAGATTGTTAAAATCGTAGAAAAAAATTGTTTTGAAAAAAGAAGAATCACAGTCATCAACTCGACACTGCAAATAGATAATGACCCTCCATCGGAGTAGGCCATGATGCCCTGGAGAGGATGTAATTTGAATCAACAAGGACCATTGATTTATCGGAAGATATATACGGTATAAATTGGACCGTTAGATCCATCGCCATTAGTTCCATTGTAGTTAGATGCTTTGAGTTTCCTAGAGACCTTGAGTGGAAGCACTTTGATGGAAATTTTGAGGGACAATATGGGTCGTCCATCAGAGGACAACCTAGGAATGGTCTCATCCATTGAGCATCATGGTCCTACTGGAACAAGGTAAAAGGGGAGTAATGTCTTGGTGACATTATGTTGACGAGGGGCATCAGTGAAACTGCTAATTTGTCACAAGGGTGGACACGTGATAGTATACAAATGGTTAATGGGGAAAGAATGGGCCCCATAAGACCTGACGGCCCTCAAATATTCGCCTTAAATATTAGTCGTCATATTTGAAGGGTTGATAAATCTCGATCATTCTTCGGAGGGGTATTTTTCAGAGTATTTATGAGAGTATGCATTCTAAAAAGAGGAACTCCAAGAGAAGACCGGAATCGTTGATCCATCAAAGAATGATCTGATGGATCTTAACCATCGATCGTAGCGGGGTCGTCGAAGTAGCCTTGGTTAAGGTACTTCGATGAGAAGGCTCCAAGGAGAAATCGTAGTCGTTATATATGAGAGTGGATAAACCTCAGTTGTAGATCTCACGGGGTCATAACCTTTGTTAAACCTATTTAGTGATCTCATAATTACGGGATTAGTATTAACTAATCCCCTCGTAATCCCCGGCACTAGGAGAATTCTAAGTTAAAACCACAGGTAAGGTCTGACATCTGGTTCCTAGTCGTGATGTGGCACACAAAAAGTGGTCCACATATCATGGCAAAGAAAGGCCACATGTCACCCCATGGTGGTGCCACATGTCATTCCACACATCTTTCCATGTGTCAAACCATGTGGCAATAAGGGATACACTAATGAGTCAGATGTGGGTCTGACGGAGGACGAATACTCTTGGGGTAACTTCGTTGGATCCTGATCGTCGAATATAAGGAGGATAGTCCTCCATTGTTGATCTGATTCAATGGGAGTCAATCGGCCCTCAGATCACCGAGGAGTCTTTTGATTCGGTTATGCTAGGAATCTCAATGCCTGATGCTCGGTAGCCACATGTCACAATGAGGATTGAGATATGTGGTGGCATGTGACAGGGCCATGTGCCCTGAGTGCCAACTCATGTCATATCGGCTAAGTTGAGTTTATCGAAGGTGAAAGTAAGTTCGATTCCCGACGATCTGGTGATCTAGTGTGATATCAGGAGACGTCATATATCCAACATAAAAAATACAAGTGTCAACACCCGATAGGATGAGACATGTGTACAGTAATGACGTGTACTCCACGTCATTCCATGTGAAAGGATACATGTCACACGAGGATTAGTCCACGTGTCAAGGTAAATTGGCATGTTTGTGTGGGACCCTGATGGTTTATAAGTGTCATGTGTTAGGTAGTGACGGTGCCATGTGGCAGGTGGTAATTGGACCACAAGGGGATGCTACGTGGAAGATCATGGAAACACCATGGATCATAGGGACAGTTTAACCACCAGATCAAGCCTTAAGTTTAAAATGGATACGAGCTCGCTCTAGTGGGTCGATAGTCCGACATCCGATGGTTACATGTCACAATATGGTGAAGGTCTGTTGGTGGCATATGATAGGACCACTTTCCCAAGGTGTCAGCTCATACTGGATCGAGCGTCTAAGGATGAGGTTTATGCAGACACTTTTGGTGGGTTGATGGTCCAATAACCGGTGGTATGTCAAATGACATCACCTAATCGATGCCCAGTGGGAAAGTGGCACCTTATGACAGGGTCATGTACCTTGAGTGTCATATCATGTCAGATAAAACCCTTAGGCGTATAATACTTTGGAAAATTGGTCGAAGTCCCAAGACCCGATAGGTCAAGATTCTATTAGAACAAGTGGTAGGTAACACACCAGTAGCCACATATGTGTTAGAGGATAAAGTGGAGATACATGGGTGCCATGTGGCATTATTATGGAATATGACCTCAAAATTTTAAGAGGCCCTATATTTTGATCTAGAACTCGGATTGAGACAAATTTATAGTCATTGGAAATCTCTCGATGAGTAAAAGGCGATGGTATCCTCTTGAAGAGTATTTGAGGTGGTCAAGGAAAAACAAAAATTTAATACCCCATCCCTTAAAGGGTAATTAGGGATTTGGGTTTGTTACAAAGTGGTATTAGAGCATGGTCCAAACACTAGGCCTGGATTGGCTAGAATACATTCATAGGACTGAAATAACAAGGCTAAGCTAAGCATGTTGAAAGGTGTTTTTGCCTTAAAAGAGTGTTTAGTGTTTGCATAATCACCTTGAGAGGGGGATTGTCAAATGAAATTTTGGAATCTATTATGTAAAGAAGTTACTTGTTGAAATCATAGTAGAAGAAAAAAATTCATTATTGCTTTCTTGAAATGATACCTACTCCTACATGAGAGGGAATATACTAACAAGCATTGAAGGTGAGACCCGATTATGAATGGTGAAAGAGCAGCATCATGTTGAGGACTATGTAGGTACAAAGAATGATCGAAGTAGTTCTTACAATGCTACCTCTAAGTATGGGAATATTGGAGCCTCGGGCATTGTAATGATTGTCTACATAAGGGTTAAAACCCATGAGGAAAACTCCTTATGGATGAGAAATTGAGCATGGGTAAATAAAATCATGAGGAAAACTCCTTATGGATGAGAAATTGAGCATGGGTAAATAAAATTCATGTCAATATAATTGTTTCTTAGGTGAAAGACTAAATCCTGTAAGTATAAGTCCTCATGTCTAGAGGACTGATAGAGAATTGTAAGGTCTGTTTAATTGACCTATAATGAATGAAAAGTGTCATTGAAATAACCTAGTTAACAAAAAAAGTCCTTTGGGACTGATGCTAATCCTTGTAGACAGGTAAAGTGATGTGGACTTATGAGCAATTTTGCGAGCTCACGACTGTATTAAAGAAATATTAACCTAAGAGCATGTTTATGCATATGAATGTAGGAGACATATAGCTGAAACGCTTATGCACCGAGGGCATGGAAAATATTCTTGGTGCATATGATATGTTGTAATTCATATGGTACTGAGAAAGCATGAGTGTAACATACAAATAGATATAGTATGACCTATAGTGAGTTGTAGGGAATGATCTACTGATGGACCTTTTAGATGAGAACGATCTGATTATAGTAGCATAAATAAAATGTTGATAATACTATTGTTATTTCCTTATAAGGGTAAGGTTGTAATGGATAATGGAAAACTGATATAAAGTCTGGTAAAGGAAGTTCTAAAGCATTTCTAGATGACCAATGGGTCAGATTGACATCCTGGGGTGGATGGTGGCCATGTGAATGTGGCTTGGTATGATCAGAGAGTAGTAAAAGGGGATTTAGTAAAAGATTCCCTTAATAAAGTGAATGTGGCTTGGTATGATCAGAGAGCAGTAAAAGGGGATTTAGTAAAAGATTCCCTTAATAAAAGGTCTATTGACCAAAAGTGAATTGAGGCATGGAAATTGGAAAAATGGGCATTTTGTGTGCCCTCAGTAATGATGTAATTATCTAGTTTATATTATTAAATTGTGAAATGTTGATTGTAGCAGTTGGGAAAGACAGTTATCTTGTTGGTTATTTCCATACAGAAAGGGAAGCATGATTAATGAATATCCCTATAAGACTAGCCATAAGATTGGTTGTAATATCTCTGAGAGAGATGGTATGGAAGTTTGAAAAGTCAATTTGTCTAAATAACATGGAAAAGGTGCAAGCAGTGAACTGCATGTTGAACATACATACATGTAAGTAGGTGCTTGAGTGCATGGATGGAATGTGTTATAGATTTTCCTAGTGTGATGGAAAGAATGAAGATGTATGTGAGACTAATCATGTAGATGGTTGTAATTTCTCTTTAAAGAACATTGATATTAGTATCAGATAAATATGAAATAACAATATAAAATTGTGCAAGCAATGCACGTGCATAATAGGTACATAGATATGCTTATATGCTTGAAAGCATGATATGACTGCCTAAGTAATACATAGATATGCTTATATGCTTGAAAGCATGATATGACTGCCTAAGTAAGAGGGCAGTAAGGAAAGGAGTGTGCTTGCTTGGACTGAATAATGACATATATGCATGGATGACCCTATGATGAAGGGTCTGAGTATTTTGTTAAAACAATAACTTGAGGAAGTATGAAATTCCTCAAAAAGAGATAAGATAAAATGTTAAGAGGGAAAAGAGAAAAAGTTCCCTTTTTGTTGGTTTTTATCTTGTAAAGAGGGTAGCATAATTATGATTTTATTGATGAGATTGGTTGTGTAAGTGACTGTAAAGTCTCATCAAAACTAGATAATGTTAAATCAATATGAATGAATGAGGTAAAAAGGTGCAAGTGATGCACCTGCATATATGGAAATATACATATGCATGCTTAAAGGTATGATATGAATGCTTGAATAAGTGAAATGTGAGGCCAGATTTGTACTTTCCATATCTAAGTAATTCCATGGATGCATGGCTGACCCTATATTGGAAGGGTCTGATTTGTCTCGATGGAATATTATCGTAAGGGGGATGTGTTTCCATTTCCTCAGGAAAATATAATGTAAATTGTTAAAAGAATAAATGGGAAATAATGCTCTATTGTCATAACAAAGGTAACATGGCTATGCCTTTGAGAACTGCATGAGAATTATTGTGAACAATCGTGAGTGAAATGATTTAAATCGATAGGAAATGTGGAAACTGTGAAGTGTGCTAGCGGAGGACACACACAACATGCAAATGCATGTGGTTAAGTGCATGGAAGAACAGCATGAAATAAAGATGATAACGTGTGTGTGTGTGTGTGTGTGTGTGTGTGTGTGTGTGTGTGTGTGTGTGTGTGTGTGAAATGCAACATAAGAATGCATGCTCATATTCCTTGTGGAATGTTGGATAGAACTCTAAAATAATGAAGTTGAGGTTGACCCAAGATTGAGGTCATGTCAAACCGTTTGGATATGAAACAAGAGAGTTGCATGTTAAAGAAGTTCATGTGGAGGAATTGTGTAAATAAATTCATCAGGAGAATAGAGCTATAACCTTAATGACTGCTAAGAATTGGGCAATGGGCTTCAAAGCCAATTTATATAGAATCATAGATTACATTTTACAATATCATGCATGAGTTAAAAAGGCATGCAAACGAATGAGGACCAATCTGATTTCTTGTTGGGAAATGTGTAGAATGCAAAAGTTCATAATTCATTATGAACAAGAATATTGTTGATGTAGCATGTTGAATTACCCAACAATTTCAAGGTGAACATGACCAAAATTGCTTAAGGAAAAGATCAAGGAGGTTTCAGGAAGGGATAAATTGTTGAAGCAAAGAAGGAGAAAAGGATTAATATTCTTCTCACTACATAAATTTGAATGATGAGACAGAGTTGTATGCTTTAAAAGAGAAGTTGTGAAATAAGTACAGTTGGTAAACAAAAGATAAAATATTGAATGTTTTTAAATGAATGAGATTGGTTAAGTTGTATTGTGTGAAGGCAATGAGGCCTTGAAATTAATTCAGTTGTGTTGAAAGTTCCCTAATGGGAGAATCCCTTAACTCCTTTCTTGTTGTCTATTATGTTTCGTTGGGATGAGAAACTGATATGTTGATGAATGTAAATGTTTTGGCATAAGTATGTTGATAGTTGCATGATAATGGAGATAGCTGAAATATTTCATTTTTGCATTCAGAAAAATATTGAGGTAATGTGATGGAATGCATATAAATATATTCAGAAAAATATTGAGGTAATGTGATGGAATGCATATAAATATGCTAGGACATATCTGAAAATGTTTATTGATTTGAATGTTATGGTACAAACATTTGATTTTACATGACAACTAATGTAAAATGTGAATGTTGTGATGTATGTCACGTGTAGAAAAGATTGGAACTGTTAGGGAAGGACAACTGCCAATAGTGAACAACCTCATACAAAGGTAAATGCAAGAAGGATACTAATAAAAGAAAATTGTGAAAGGGACTTTAGAAGTCCCCAAGAAGCACCACTAAAGAGTAATATCATAGAAGGTATTGGCAGCCAGAACAAGTATAAATTTTAATTCCCATGTGACATGATAGGTAAAAGGTATTTGGGTGAGAATCCCTTCTAAAACAATTTATGTCTTGATGGTATGCATGTGGTCTGAATTGTTGTTGTATGTCATTGATACCCAAGTAGGGTATGATTCAAGAAGAATAACATGCATGATGGAGGTGTGAACCTATGATAGCCAAGGATGATTCAAATCTTTGGAAAAATGTATGGACGAATATGTCATGAATACATTTCCCAATCAAGGAATGATTGGGAACAAAAGTTATCAAAGGAAGCATGATGATGTAATGCATTAAGGAGATGCATGTGATAAGAGAGTGGGCATATATAATAATTCCCATTATGGAAGAAGTGTCTTCCAGTGCTCTACATAATTGTAGAATGGTAAAGAGATAAATTTGGGTGGCAACGAATATTAGTACCCTGGTTATTGGTGAGGAAGAATGCTTGGATGCATTCATATGGAACTATGATTCCAGGTTATATTATGTGGATTTGAGGATATGATCAGTCTGTAGCAAAAAATATAATTATGTTGTAATGATGAATGTGGACAGAGAAATTCATGTGGTAAGAGGTTGGTTGAGTCTCAACATGCCATGGCAAGTGTTCCTAACATGAAAGGTAATAACCCCAAAATCAATGAAAGGATGCATTGTGTGAAGATGTGACCATGGGCATTGGCACATTGAATTAAACTTCAATTAATATTTGAATCACATGTGATTACGCCTAATATGTTGAGATAAAGCATGAATAAGGAATGATACTTCCTTGAACAAATGAATCTGATGCAATTGTTATATTTCACAAGTTAATAATTGTTTGTGATGTCATTGATATGTGCAAAAAGAATATATGCATGTGCATGAGGAACTAACAGTTTGTTTGGTTGAGTGAAGAATGAATTGCAGGAAGGAGGGGTCTTGAATATGGCAATGTTGTAAGTCCATAACGAAGACCAATGCATGCTAGTTATGAAAGAGGAAAACTACCATGAGAAATAAATCTCATGCTTGTGGGATTTGGTTCCTATATGGAACAGATATGGAAATAGAAATGTGAAACTTGAAATCTGTGGGTGACAAATTTGAAAGAATTTTGATTGAAATAATGAAAGAATCTCACGAATTTATATATGTATGTGATATAAATGAGATAAAAAAAATATAATCTTCCTAGGAGGACAAATGATGGTTGTCAAAGATGGAAAGCATGGAAAATGGCTACGGTAGTGACATGAAAACCATGTGATAAGATGAGATCCCCACATAATGATGTGTCATGGTGACATGGGCCAGAGGGACACCTCGGCAAGAGCAAGTCAGAGGGACACCTCGACTATAAGACTCAAGGAAGTATTGAAAATTATTCTTGTGCGAGAAAGCCTTGGCAAGGAAAGATGGATCACCCGAGGTACAATATAGCAGAGAAGGGGATTCCTAAGCCTAGGCCTGGGGAGTGAGTGACCGCAAAGAAGAGGAGACTTCGATAATTCTTATAATATGTTGATTACGATCATGCACAGGATAGGTATGTCAAGGAAAACAATGATCCAAGTTAATGAGACAGTCACATGGATGGAGATCCATGAACTACACAAGATAAGTATTGTGTTGACACATGAATTTTCTTCTTAAAGTATGAACAAAAATGAAATATTTTGCATAAAATCAAGTTTAATGTGCTTGTCGTTTGAAATTTTGTAGGCATGTGCTAAATTCCAAGAGTCTGGAAAAAGGGATCAGACCTAGAAAGAGGAACAATATTTTTTAAAGAAACTAAAACATGAAGACATGGCAAGTGTTGTTGAGATGCAAAGAACACTGAGGACAGTGTTCCTTTAAGGGGGAGGGGATTGTAACACCCATGTTTCCCCCAACTTGTAATTAATTAGGATTAATGATTTCCATGCCATGGTATGCAGCCAATGTAAATGTATTATTGTTGAATTGTAAATGCCAACAACTGACTGTGGGGTGAAGCCTTAAATTAATGGCCATGATACCATTAGAGGAAAGGGTGAGGAAACCTACAGAGGGGTTCATCATGATAAAGATGGCCCAAACCTCCTTGTTGATAATACTTGATATTGAGATTATTTTTCTCAACCTTGATTTCAAGGAAAATCAGTTAATGAGGAAGGAAACTACCCCAAATAAATCCAAGCATGGGAGATGCGGCTAGGACAACTTAAACTATCAGCCAAAGGTACCACAGGGTACCATTTCTGCAAATCAGACTGACCCACAAGTTTCCTTCTAACAGAGGAAAGGGGATGGGTCGAGAACCTTCCCTAATGATGTGTGCAAGAGAAGAAAATGAGGGTAGATAGGAGATCGGGGAGAAAAAGTTTGAAGATATAGAGAACTCGAGAGAATTTGGATGGGAGAAATAGGTTCGACTGTGTAAAAAAAAGTAACAGAAAAAGTGTTGGAGATCTAAGTCTTAGATTGGATAATCCGAGGACCCATCCTGAGCAAAGAGGTCACGAGCTTGATGTTGGAGAGGCATATGATAAACCTCATAGAGACCTAAGCTAGGAGAGATGAGCACAAAAGAAATTCCCTGGTTGTATCATGTCTTGGAACGGGGATGGCCTACTGTCGAAGTTATTGAGAGAGCAGAGCCTATGGTTTGGTTTAAATGTGAACACCTATAGTTAGTTGGTTGGTCACAACTTGTAAAATATAAGTGTTTATATATTCTATGTAATTAAATCTGAACACATTGCTAGATACTTGCTTTGGTGCATGTATTCATATGTGTAGTGTACATTTGAACAGGAGGAATTTATGTTCTACCTTGAGTAACTAATAAATGTGTAAATGGTACCCTCTTGTGAATGTAGTCATGAATATAAATGCATGCTTGTTCCTTCTGTGTGTGTCATTGGGTTTTTGTTGCAAGTGTGATTCTTAGAAAAGAAGACAGGATAATAATCCAAGAATAAGCTATAGTCGTTAAATTTGAGAGTGGATAAACCTCAGTCGTAGATATCGTGGGGTCGTAACCCGTGTTAAACCTATTTATAGATCTCGTAATTATGAGATTAGTATTAACTAATCCTTGACACCGAGAGAATTCTAAGTTAACACCACAAGTAAGGTCTGACATATGGTTCCTGGTGGTGATGTGGCACGTGACAAGTGGTCCATCTGTCACGATGAAGGAAGGACACTTGTCACCACATGGTGGTGCCACGTGTCACATGGATTTGGTCTAATTAGACAGAGATCAATGGAGAAAACGAGTTCCACGTGTCTAGTAGTACGGGTGCCATGTGTCATGCCATATGTCATGCCATGACTCTCACCATGTTTCAAACCATGTGGCAGTAGGGGATACACTAATGAGTCATATGTTTGTCTGACGAAGGATGGATACCCTTGGGGTAACGTCATTGGATCTTGATTGTCGGATCTAAGGAGGATAGACCTCCAACATTGATCTGAGTTAATGGGATTCAATCAAACGCCAGATCATCGGGGAGTATTGTGATCTGGTTATGCTAGTAATCCTGGTGCCTGATGCTCAGTAGCCACGTGTCACAAAAAATATCGAGACATGTGGTGGCTTGCAACAGGGCCATGTTCCTGGGTTCCAAATCATGTCGGAAAGGGTAAGTTGAGTTTATCGAAGGTGCAAGTAAGGTCGATTCACAATGATCTAGTGATCCAGTGTGACATCAGGAGACGTAATATAGCCAATGCCAAAAATACAAGTGTCAACACCTGACAGGATGAGACAGGTGTACAACAATGATGTGTACTCCACGTCAGTCCACATGGGAGACCACATGTCACACAGGGATTGGTCCATGTGTCAAGGCAAATTGGAACATTTGGGTGGTACCCTGGTGGTTTCTAAGTACCATGTGTCATGTACTGATGGTTCCATATGGTAGGTGGTAATAGGGCCACGAGGGGATGCTATGTGGTAGATCATGGCAACGCCACAAGTTAGAGGGATAATCTAGCCACTGGATCAAGCCTTAAGTTGAAAATGGATAGGAGCTTGCTCTAGTGGGTCAATAGTCCATCATCTAGTGGTTATGTTTCATGGTATGGTGAAGGTCAGTTGACATCATATGATAGGACCACTTTCCCAAGATGCTAACTCATATCGTATCGGGAATCTAGGGATGAGGTTTATGCAGACACTTCTGGTGGGTCGATGGTCTGGTAACCAGTGGAACATAAAATGACGTCACCTAATTGATTCCCAGTGGACAAGTGGAACCTTATGACAGGGCCATGTACCTTGAGCACTAGATCATGTCGAATCGAGCCCTTAGGTGTATAAGACTTTGGAAAATTGGTCAAAATATAGGGACCCGATAGGCTGAGAGTCTAGAAGAACATGTTTTAGGTGCCATGCCAGCAGCCACGTCTGCATTAGAGGGTGACGTGGAGCCACATGGGTGCCACATGGCATTATTATGGAAGGAAAACTCAAAACTTTTAGAGTCCCTATTTTTTGATCCAAAACTCAGATTGAGACAAATTTATTGTCGTTGGAAAGATCTCGACAAGCAAAAGGAGATGGTATCCTCTTGAAGAGGATTTGAGGTGGTCAAGGAAAAATGAAAATTTAATATCACATCCCTTAAAGGGTAATTATGGATTTGGGTTTGTTACATTGTGACCATGTTATTCATTTTCAACTGAGAAGTCTACCACCTAACATCAGACCTTACAGATACCCATATGCATAAAAGAGTGATATTTATCATATGGTTCTAGAAATATTAGAGACTAGCATCATTTGACCTAGCCAAAGTGTTTTATCTTCACTAGTGTTGATGGTTTACAAAAAGGAAGGTCCATGTCATATGCTTCCAGATAATAAAGAGATCAACAAAATGACCATTAAAGAAAAATTTACTATTCATGTCATTGATGAATTATTGGATGAAATGTAGGGAGTAATTTTCTTTACCGAGTTGGATCTTTGTTCTAGATATCATCAAATCGGAATGAGGCAAGAAGACATCCCCAAAATATTCATTAGAACACATGAAGGTCATTATGAGTTTTTGGTAATGTCATTCGACCTTACTAATGCACTTTCCACCTTTCAAAGATTTATGAATTCCTTTTTCAAACCCTTCCTCAAAAAATTTGTGTTAGCATTTTTTGATGACATATTGTTAAAGAAAGATTTTCCTCGCCCTATGCAATCTTACAGAGAAGGCCTTATTCCATTTCCCTATGCAAAATTGTCTTCCATGTTACTAAAGTCCAGAGACAAAAATATAAATTTTTTCCACTTATACGCATCTTGCACCCTATACA
>CBVK0100240620.1:0-13441 GCA_900067695.1 Picea abies | reverse complement strand
TCAATCAATCAAACCATTGGCATCAATGACAACATGATCCAACATGAGGTTCTTAAGACTTTATTGGAACTTGTACATTGGGCTTCAATGTGCTATGTATGCCTCTGTCCACCAAGATTAAATTTTTTCCTAGAAGGAGGCGTGGTCTGGCCAGAAAGATTCAAATCGGAAAGGTCAATTTGTTGGACTAGCCTTGATAGCAATTTCAAGGCTGATTGACCAATGGTCTGAGCCATTGCATGTACTGATGTTTTCTTCTATGGCAATACCTCGTAGCAGAATAGATTCATAAAATAGAAATAGATCAAGGAGAGATACAATTTGTTGTGATCTGTCACCATTATTTTTCCAAGTGTGGATGCCATTTGACCTTTTTATATCAATTAGGTTCAAATCCAGAATTGTGTCTTTGAAGAGAGTAGTGTCATGGTACAACCATTTAATCCCTCCACTTTTTTCCGCTAGGGAGGAGATCATGTTGAAATTTCCCCCTATTATCCAGTGATGGGTACCGATCAAGTCTTTGAGGCAACGCAATTGCTATAGGAATTTGATTTTTTCCCCCATGGGTTGTGGTCCATACACACAAGTTAAGAAGCTCGGTTCCTTAGATCCAATCAGTTGGTATTTAGTGGATAATGTCCTTTTTGTGGAGAAAAAGTGGGAGAGGTTGTCTATCTGAGGATTCCATAAAAGAGCCATGCCCCGGAAGGCCCCTTCAGAATCTAGGGCCATAAATTCACAACCTATCCAGCATCGCAAGATCAGTTTTTGTAGGGTTTCTGAGGTACTTTTTGTTTCTTGAATCATGAGAATGTTGGGTTGTTCTCTGAGAATCATATTTCGCAGAATTGTCTACTTGCAGGGACTGTTAAGTACTCTTATAGTCCATGAGATTCACTTCATTGGGAGGAGTGGTGTGTTGCTTGGAACTTTTCCATCATTAGTGTAATTCTGCCTGAATTTACCAAGAACTCTCTCAGATATTGAAGGAGTTGTTTATTTATTTTTTTACCTCTCTTTTTCTCTTCCTTTGTCTATTTTGGGGTTTCTCTTGATATTGCATTCTTGATTCATAGGGATGAGGAGGATGAGTTCTTACCTTTTGTGGTTGTTGGTGGCTTGGATTTGGATATGAGAAAAGAAAATTGTAGAAGTTGGATTTGTATTTATGGAATTGAGTTGGTCTCTTGTCTAGCACATGCTTTCGCTATACCTTAAATATCCAATTCACCCAGCTCCATGTCTTTAGCATCTTCTTGTTCAAATGTATTTCCTTTTGATCGAATCATCTCTTCATCATTGTTGATCCTTTGGAGAATTAGATGCATTGTGTCTTTCGATGAGCTCTGAGGGGGATTTGTGGTCTGGATAGGAAGGGTTGGCATAGTCGGTTACTAATGGTATTTTTGTGAGGATTCTTGCTTGAGATATTTCTTTTACATGGAGGATAGTTTTTCAAAGTTGTTAATGATTTTCAACACTTTTGGATTTGTTGGAATTGGAATTTTCCTTATGTTCCTTCATTTGGTAAGTACGTCCTCAAATCCTTCTTCATCCTTCGTTGCCTAGTTTTTTATGGATTATCCTAGGTATTCAGAGGACATTCTCGAAAAACATGGTCATGAGCATGGCATTTCCTACATCAGAAGGGAATGTGCTCATTTTCAATAGTCTGAATCCATTTAGAGTCTTGAAAGTCTAAGCATATGGAGGCAGGTAAGGGTCTAGAAGCATTGAGGTAGACATAGATACGAGCATATGAGGTGTATTGATCTTGTTTGGTGGCTTTTGCAATCTTGACAAAGGTGCCCAGAGTGTTGTTGATTCCTTCAAGGATTTTTGGATCCCAATATTCCTAGGGAGAGCGTATAATCGAATCCACACTGGCACAATTGTGAAGTCTTCCTTTACAGGGATAAAATTTCCAGTCCATAATCTAATATATAGTCCAACAAAGTTGAAAAAGTAAGCCTCATTTTCAAACACTCTATTATGATCCTAAATATTGTTGAAGATTGTTGTAAAGAATCCCACGGATCCTAATTTGAGCTCTATTTCTCCTTTCGGTTTCCATATGGTTTGGATCCACCAGGTGAGTGTTGTTTTTGAGGGCCAGAGCCCCATGAACTTGCATATCAAAGCATGGTATTTCATGTACTAAATGGTGGCATTAATCTGATTAGAGATGATCTCGTAGAAATGAGTTTCACTAGCTTGTGAAATGCAGGAGCCTCTGTGGCATGTGTCAGCTCCCTTCATGAGGTCATCTTCCACTTTAGACAAAGGATTGAGGTGTGGGTTCCCATAATCATCCATTCTAAAGTTCCCATGAGACGGTCTCATATTTTCCTTGCAATGTGTGTTGGGATATTGACATAAGCCTGTAACTATGTTATAAGGAGAAATTTGTGCTCCCTCCCTCTATCATCACCATGGATAGTTTGATTAGAGAGTAGAGAAACCTATGTCATAGAGGAGATGAAGAGCATGAAATTATATCTTCAATATTAGGGTTAATGATGTAGCGAGCATTTGCCCCTATCATCAGAGCACGTTCGCAGTGGAAAATTTCTTCATGTGTGTGTAATAGGAATCACAACTGCCATAATTCTTCTTCCTCATTCCTATATTTTCCTTATTTTCACATGATCATGCCACAACCTCTAGGGTTGTAACTTTTCTCCCACATATCCACGTTTGCTTCTCTGTAGCACCATAAAATATTTTACAGAATCACCAGTCTATTCAATCCACTTGTTGCAACTCGCCTTTTGCTGCAACTCGCTACAACTCACCTTTTGTTGTAACTCACCTTCTACTACAACTCGCCTTCTGTTGTAACTCGCCTTCCTGATGTAGCCTTCTATCTTGCTGTAACATGCTTGTTCTTCAGCAACATGAGTCATATGGAAAACACTTGTGCTGCAACACATATTCTACGATGACATATCCTCCACTACAACTCGTCTCTTACTATGATACGCATTTGTTGTAGCACACATCTCTTTGTTGCAACACATCCCTTACAACACGCTTCTTCTCTGACAAATCCTTTGTTTCCACTCAACCATCCCCACGCTGCAACTTACATTCTATTGCAACACACACCCTGTTGTAGCAACATGTCTCTACCGCAACACGGTTCTAATTATCATCTACCTTTGATGAAACACCTATTAGCTGCAAAATGCTTCATGTTGCAGCCTCCTGCTACAACACATTTTCTGTGAAAAACGCTTCCCATTACAACTTCTTTTTGTAACGCGCTTATGTTTCCAAACACTTCCTATTACAATATGTTACCCCAGTCAAGACAATAGATTTTATGCACATATTTTGTACTGAGACAAACCCTCAATGCTTGTAGAACCAGAGTGCTCATTCTCCATGTGGAAGAGCACAAATTCCAAAATGACCTTCCATTGGATCATACCAGTTGCACTGCCATATCATACAGAGATATCTTCTATAGGATTTACTCATTCAAGCAATGACACTAACTTGCACATAATCAAGTCAAGAACACATCAAATACATCATACATGATTTCATTCACACACATGCCCAAAGAGATTAAATATGTAAAACAATAACTCTTTTATTCATTCATGCAATTACAATACATCGGTGCTAGACCGTATATGAGCTTACAATTTTCTTTGGGTTTCCAAGATGGAGGCCATGGAAACCTCAACCACTTCTCTCTCTCATATCTCGCATCATATCTCCTCTTCTTATCTACAAGCTCCCCTTGCAATCTCTTTTATGTTGTGTTTTATTCATCCAGAAACTATTCGCTTCAGTTTCCCCAATGCTCTTCAACCCTTTAACCTTCCAACTTCTAGCTTGTCCTTTCCACAATGACTCTTCATCTCCCTCTGTGCATCCTTTCGGTTGCATCCCAACAATAAGCTCCTCCTTCAAAACGTCTACAATTGTTTCTCTAACAGCTTGTCCTCTATAGTGTAACCGTCCACACACTTGTTCATTCTACAATAGTGCTCCTAGTTGTCCCACTGTTGCAACTTTGTCACATTATTCTGCTCTGTAGAAATGTTGTCACTCCCTGCAGTATAGCCATTCACAATCTGAAACAGCCAATCACTGATGTAACGGTTTTTTCACGTCCCTGTAACTACCTTCATCGTGTCATACCCAGGATGACTAAGATGCTCATGCATCAATTAACCACCTCCTTATAATATATTAATTTTAATTTATCCTCTAATTCTTTACCACACCATAGATTCTCATTAAATTTAGCTTGAAAAATATTTTTAATATCATCAACTACATAATAACTTCTTCTTTTATTTCCCAATGATTTATCCAAGACTTGGCATCATTATGCCATCCCTGCTTGAGTCGTTGGGGAGCCTCTGCTGAAATTTTGGGGAGACTCTTGTCATCCATGTTGTTTATCTTGTTCTTGTACATTAAATACCTAATAATAGTTGTTCTTTCAATGGGGGAAAGACTCGCTTCTATGAGGAGGATAGGATAGGGTGTATTGCCTTTAATTTTGGGATTGTAAGTTATAAAATTATTTTGGATCTGTTCTATCTTTCTCTAGGATTCTCGAGAGATACTGCATCCCCAAACTTCACATCTATACAAGATAATAGGAGTGACAAGAGTCTCAAAGAGAAGATTTTTCTTATCCCATAGCCAAAGGTTTGTTAATTTACAATTATTTTCAAGCCCATAATAAGGTTTCCACCCTCCATTTATCATTTTCTCAATGTTATAGTTCCAATTGATCTTGTGATGAATATTAATTACAAGATACTTGTACAAAGGCACTTCCTCCAATGTATTGTTTTCATAAAAGAAAGTATCATAGGTGATCTTGTTGGATTTAATTATCACAACCTTCATTTTGTAAGTGTTCACAGTCATTCATATACTAGAGCAGAATTCCTTGAGGATGTTAAGTTGCTTACTGAGGTCATAGTTTTTCCTTTCCATAAGAACAATATCATCAACATAGAGAAGAAGGATGATGATTATACTAGCAAGAATTGGTCCAACACAACCTACAACTTCTAGACAAGCTTCCAACTTGTCAATGTAAATGCCAAAAAGGGTAGGGGATAGGGGACAACTTTGCTTGACTCCTATATTGTAGTTAATTTCTTCTGACCAACCCTCGGTGCCCCTAAATTTGGCAATAATGTTCTCATATAACCTTGCCATGACAGCTCTCAACCCGGAGGGAACTTTTAGCTCTTCTAACCTATTCCAAAAGTTTTTCCTATGCACAGTGTCAAAAGCTCTCCTAAATTCAACGAAACAACAAAGGAGATTGGTTTTATTGTTGTGACAAGAAGGTATGCAATGATCCTAAGCGTGACAAGGTGGTCCACAGTTGAATGATAACCTCTAAAACTAGCCTACCCTTTAGCTCTTTTTTCCATGGATTTCTATCCATATGCTTATCTTGTTTTCCAAAATATTTTAGTATAGCTTGGCTAAAATGAGGCTAATCATAATGGTCATATAATTAGAGGGATTACTTTTATCCCCACTTTTAAAAATAGATACAATGAGGCTTTGAGTCTAGGGTTTAGGGAAGCCCTACTTGACTGCTAAATTGAAGAGCTTATCTATGTGAGGGATCAAAATTGACCCTCCAATTTTCAATATTTCAACTTGGCAACCTTCGATGTCAGCTTTCTTGTTTGCAAATCGTTTAACCCAAACTTTATGTCTTCTATAGAAAAAACTTCATCTTTTCTACTTTTGGAATGTTATCCAAGACATTACGAAATTCGTAAAGATTTTTAAGGTGGAAATTCTAGTCTCTCAGGGAAATCAAATCATTTTCTTTAGTTTTACAAGTTAAAATTTGCCTCCAAAATTTATTTGAATCTAGGTTAGATAGGTGCAAAATACTCTCTTGTTTTTTATATAACGAACCAACATAAATATATCTTAACTCCATATTTATCATGGGTTAAAAGATTTAAGTCCCTTAAAATGAAATAAAATTAGATTAATTTTTTTTGAAAAAATGTTTGCACCTTAAAAATTTTAATTCTTTTTTATACATAATAAATTTGGAGTTAAAATAGAACTTTTAAAAAATGATAGAAAACTACATTATTGACTGAGTAAAACTCCTTCTCCATAAAAATCTTAAACCATATGAAATGAATACATTTGATAATACTTAAATGGTTGAAAATCTTAATCAATATGAAAGGTGTCAATCAAATGATTTATTTTTAAATTAATAAATACTTTTATAACTTTCACTTTCTTTCTTTAATGCTTATGAAAAATGTCAATCAAATGATTTAATTTTTTTAAATTAATAAATACTTTTATAATTTTCATTTTCTTTCTTTAATGCTCGAGAATTAGTGAAAAAATGCCCATTATAATATTGATTATTTAAAATGCTAATTTATACATGTTATATCAATTTTATTTTATTTAAGTTAAATTATTGAAATATAATTTGTTTTCATATAAGATGGTAGGGAAAAATAATGATAAATAAAGAATTTTATCTATGCTTGAGGATTAGTGAGAAAGTGCCCAGTATAGTATTGATTATTTAAAATGCTTATTTATACATGTTATATTAATTTTATTTTATTTAAGTTAAATTATTGAAATATAATTTGTTTTGATATAAGACTGTAGGGAAAAATAATAATAAATAAATAATTTTATCTTTGATGTTACTAATTTAATTAGTTTATTTATGTTTATTTTAAGTTCTCATTTAAACATTGAAAATTGAAACTCTGACATATTTGTTTGTAGTTCTCATTTAAACATTGAAACTCTACATATTTTTCAATTTGTATTTATTATGTATGTTTTTTCTTTAATATTAGAATGGTGTTTTTAATAATAATAAATAGATATGTTAGTATTTTAATTAGTTTATTTATGTTTATTTTTTTTTTCTTATCAAAACATTGAAACTCTGACATATTTGTTTTTAGTTCTCATTTAAACATTGAAACTCTGACATATTTTTCAATTTGTATTTATTATGTATGTTTTTTCTTTAATATTAGAATGGTGTTTTTAATAATAATAAATAGATATGTTAGTATTTTAATTAGTTTATTTATGTTTATTTTTTTTTCTTATCAAAACATTGAAAAATTGACACCGTTGATGTTATTAATTTAATTAGTTTATTTATATTTATTTTTAGTTCTCATTTAAACATCGAGACTCTACATAATCTCTTTTTATTTTTTGATTTGTATTTATTATATATGTCTTTTTAAATATTAGAGTAGTGTTTTTAATAATAATAAATAGATAATATTATCTTTGATGTTACTAATTTAATTAGTTTATTTATGCTTACTTTTTCGGTTCTTATCTAAACATTACTTAAGTATATCTTTTTGTTGATTATTTTTAATGTGTATTTATTTATTTATATATTTATTATGTATGTTTTTTTTTTAATTGAATACTAAAGTATATTTTGACACGGTCTATCCTTCTATTGATTTATTTTACAATTTGTATTTATTTATTTATATATGTATTATTTATGTATGTTTTTTCTTTAATATTAAAGTATTATTTTATCACTATATAAATTTATAGTTGTTTTAAAATATGAAATTTATTTGTCAATTTTACTACATATTAATTATTTGATTGAGGGTAACTTTGAGAATATGAAAATGGTGAACTTAGGGTTTTGGAGGTTTTGGTAAAGGAAGAAGAAGAAGTACAGAAGCTCCTTAGTAAGGGAGTTGGAAGACAACCTTTCGGTAAGGAAGGAATTGTTTTTCAGGATGTCATATCCCGAGACAGAAAAGAACTCGGGAAAAGGGCTGACGAAAAGAAATTTGGAGGGAAAAAACTCTTTCAAGGACATAGTCAAAAATAGGCTCGAAAGCAGGGGAAAATATGTTGAAATGGGGGAGTAAGCATAGGTGAGAACAACAAAGACCAGACAATTATGGAAAAAACGGACAAGGAAGAGAAAGAACAAAATCATAAAAAGTGGCTAAAGAATGTATTCTTATCTAAGACTGTAAAGAACCCGAAGTACAATGTAACCTCGAATGGAATAAGGCACTATATTCAAAGGATGAAAGACCATGCCCTGATTGGGAAATTTATGGGGACCTGGCCCTCGGAGAAATCCCTCCAAACTTGGATTAAAGCAAGGTGGAAAGTAAAGGGAAGCATAAACCTAGAACTTGGCTCAAAAGGATTCTTCACAACAGTTTTCTCGGACTCGGCTAACAAAGAAAAGGTCTTTGAGGAAGGGCCCTATTTCTTCAACTCTGCAAGACCTGCACATGAGATATTGGACAGAAAGTTTCACTCCAGAGAAAGAAACCTTCGCAGAGGTGCTTGTATGGATCAGGATGTATTCCTCCCAAGAGAATTATGGGAACTTGAGACCCTCGAAGGCTTAGGAAACATGTTGGGATCCTTTGTCAAGATATCATAAGTAATAAAGTCAGCCAAGTATATATCCTATGTTAGAATATGTGTTTATATGAATGTAGTGGGAGCCTTACCAGAATCTATCGCAATCTCATATCAGGATGATAAATGGAATCAACCCCTAGACTACGAACATATTCCTTTCAAATGTAGGATATGTCACATCCATGGCCACCTTTTCAGGGACTGTCCCCTTAATTCCCCTCCCCAAGGGACTCTGGGTAAGGAAGAAATAGACACGGAGGGATTTACTAAGATCCCAAACAAACGAAAAGCAGGTCGAAGACAGCTCAAACAACCAGGAAAAAATATGAACAGGAACTCAAGTAATAGCTTTCAAATCTCAGAAGGAGAACCGAGCTAAGGAACGGTCAAAGAAAACTATGGTAACTCAAAAGGAAACCATAGAACCTAAAGAGGATGAGGGAAAGAGGCGTAAAAAAGAGGAACAACCAGTGAAGAAAGGCCCAAAAGACTCAAAAGTAAAGATGAAAGAAACCTCAGATTCTGGAGCCGAGTCAACAGAGGAATCAGATATGGATACTTCTTAAGCAATGGAACTAGAGGAAGTCGAGCTAGACCTACCAAGGCTGAGGGAGATACATGGCTTAGAAAAAATAAATAGCCTCGCCATAGTTCATATCAGAAGGCTCTAAAAGGACCTAGAGAATGGGAAAGGTAAGGAAAATACCTCTGAATCTGAACCTCTCCCTTCAAAGGTTATGGGGATTAAGAACAACCCTCTAAAATCACCAAAGAAACTCTCAAGAGAAGAGAAAAGAAGAGGTCAGAAACCCTACCACCAAAAGATAGAGGAAACAAGAGCTCTGATGGTAGACTCTAGTCAAGTGGTTTGTCTCTTGGACAACTACTTCCTCCCCCCAACCCATAATTTGATTATGAAAATCACATACTGGAATATTAGAGGAATGGATGGCTCTTTCAAATATAGATTGATTAAATCTAAACTTTCGAGGATGAAGGCGGACATCATCCTCCTTCAAGAGACAAAATGTGACAAAGGAAATATAATAAGGATAATGCAAATAATCTAGTCAAGATGCGAAGCCAGATGGATAGCAGCAGAAGGAGCATTGGGTGGAATCACCACTCTCTGGGACCCAGATCTATTCGAAATGCAGGATGTAGCATCCAATTCTAGGATTCTTACACTCATGTTTAAGTGTAAAGGATACGGAGAAGAGGGCTACACACTAACGCCTATGGCCCAAATACGCCTCACTTGAAGAGGATTTCATGGATGAGATAAATCTTCTAGGAGATTCGATGATAAACCAAGTATGGATTCTCGGGGAGGACTTCAACATGATCATAAACCCTATGGAGAATCAGGGAGGTCTCCGCGGGATTGATCAAGAGAGAAAATCCTTTAGAGAGCTCATAGAAAATCTCAGCTTAGTCGACGTCCCTTCTAGGAGTGGTATCTTTACATGGAACAACAAAATAGTAAAAGAGCACATAATCGTAATCCATCTAGATAGATTCCTACTTTAAGAAAAAATCTTCATAGAAAAATAGGGGTTATCAACAGAGATCCTTCCTTTTCAACGTTCGGATCATTGGCCTATATCCTTGGAATGGGCCTTGTCTAGAATCAAGGACCCACTCCTTTCAGATGTGATAAGTTCTGGTTAGATCACCCATATTTCATGTCAAACTTGAAGCTATGGTGGTCAGAACCGAGAGGCTTCCACGGTACCAAAATGTTCCAGTTTCAACAATGGTTGAAACATATTCGTTGATGTTTAAGAAAATGGAATAAAGAAGTCTTTGGAAATATCTTTGAGGAGAAAAAAATACTAGAACAAGAAATGGAAAAGATTCAACTTCAAGGTATCCAAGGTACTTTCTCCAATGACCTCACGGAGAGAGAGGCCAAGATTAAGGAGGAACTAGTTCAAAGAGAGAAACAGGAAGAGACCCTATGGAAACAAAAATCCAGGATTCAATGGCTAAAAGAAGGGGATAAAAACACCAGGTTCTTTCACAACTCTTTAATTCAAAGGCGGAGCAGAAATCGCATAGTGGAAATCAAAGCACTAAAGTAAAGAAGGAGGACATAGAGAATGAACTCCTTCATTGTTTTCAAAACCTCCTCTCAGAACCTGAGGTCAACTGAGAAGAGGCTATCTCTAAAGTCACTCAAGTTATTCCAAGGTTGGTCCAACCAGAGCAATCATTTACTCTGCTTCGCTTGGTCTCCCTTGAATAAGTGGAGGAGATTGTGAAAAGTATGGACTCGGGGAAATCGCCAGGCCCAGATGGATTCATGGCATAATTTTCCAAGTTGGATGGTCAGTTCTAGGAAATGACATCTGGGAGGTGGTTGAAGAATCTCGCTCTTCCAAAGTCATTCTTCAAGATTTTAGTGCTACATTCCTTACTCTAATCCCAAAGATCAAAGGAGAAAGATCTGCAGATAAGTTTCATCATATTTCTTTATGTAACATCATTTATAAAATTATATCTAAGTTGTTAACCACTAGGCTTAAACCAATCCTCCTGCTAATCATCTCTCAGGAACAGGGAGGTTTTGTTAAAGGCGGAAAAATTCTTGATGGCATCATAATAGCTCATGAAATGATACACTCCCTCAAAATATCCAAAAAAGCGGGTATTATGATGAAGTTGGATATGTCCAAAGCTTATGACATGATGAACTGGGATTTCCTCAGAGAAATTCTCTTAGATTTCGGTTTTGAATAAGGATGGGTAACCTGGGTCATGAATCTAATTACTTCAGCTTTCTTCTCTATCTTTTTAAATGGCTCCCCTACCAGAACCTTTAATGTTTCGAGAGACCTGAGACATGGTGATCCCTTATCCCCCTTCCTCTATATAATCTTGGTGAAAGGTTTGGGTCGTAGCCTTTCGCAAGCTAAGAGTGAAGGCATGATCAAAGGGCTTCCCCTCTTACAAGGGGAAGAGGCTTTGTTTCACCTTCAGTTTGTTGATGATGATGTCCTAATGGGATCCCCAGCGATCAAAGAAGTGAAGGGGTTTAATTCAATTCTTGACCTCTTCAACTCAACCTCAGGAACTATTATAAACCAAGAAAAATCTCAGCTCTTCTTTTTCAACACACCCCCCATTGTGCATAGACATTTATCCAACATGTTAGGCTTTCAAATCTCATCCCTCCCTGCTAAATATTTAGGAGCTCCCCTTCTTTCTAAAGAGCTCCACAACCCCTACCGGGATCTCCTCTTGGCTAAAATGAAAGAAAAACTCTGAAGTTGGACCCACCGTTCTATGTCCCTTCCAGGTAGATTCCTTCTCTTAAAGTCGTTCCTCTCAGCTCTTGTTGTCTATAGGTTCTCAATCCTAGTGGCCCTGGTGAAGATCCTTCAGCAAAGGAGTGCCATCTAGAGAACGTTTCTATGGGGTGGTCCCTCTAAAGATCCTAAGTGGCCCTTGGTGGCCTGGTGGATCCTTTGTAGATCCAAATCTCATGGGGGGCTAGGTATCATAGATCCCCTCTTGACTAGCTACACGTTGGCCACCAAACTCTCGTGGCAATGGATCAATTCTCCTTTAGCCCTTTGGGACAAATTATGGAAAGGTAAGTACACTCATCTCATCCCAACCCAAATCTTAATTCAAGTAGATGGAATCTGGTCGAGCTCGATGATTTGGAATAATTCTTAGAAGAATCAACAGTTGGTTCAGTCTCATTATTTTTGGGAAGTCCATAATGGAGTTAGGGCCCTATTTTGGGACAATGCTTGGGAATAGCTTCCCATTTTGGGGAAGGAATATAAGTTCCAATCCCTAAGAACCACCCATGATAGAGCAAGATGGGAAAGGATTCACCAATTCTAGAAAAACCCGCCCCTCTCTATGAATATCCTCATGCGCTCCTGGAAACCTCTAGAGGAATGGCCAATTCTTTGGACAGAAGAGACCAAGGAGTCGCTCTCCAAAATTATTCAAGAGAGATAGGTCGAGTGCAAAGAAGGGGAGGAAATCATTCAATGGGGTTTTCAAGGAAATGGAGAATTCAATGTCAAAGCAACCTACCAAATAGTGCAGGACTTGGGCCCTCTTCCCATCAAACCCATCTGGAGCAAAATCTGGTCCAATTCTCTCTGGCCCAAAATCTCAACCTTTTTATGGATGGTAGCTAACAAAATAACCCTAACTTGGGATCAAATCCTAAAAAAGGGTTTTTTGGGCCATCAAGGTGCAATCTATACTATGAGTCTGAAGAAACCCAAGATCATCTCCTAAGAAAATGTAATTTCACTATGCAATTCTAGGACCAAGGAACCACCAACTTCCAGAGAATAGAACTACAAAGAGACAATGTTGTAGCTACTATATAACTCTAGAAATCTAATCCCTTCAACAATAACCTCCTTAATAGAGCCTGGGAAATTTTCCCAAGCTTCCTTATGTGGAATGTATGGAAAGAAAGGAACGAAAGAATTTTTAAAGACAAAGCCCTTCCCAAAAATAAACTATGGGAGCTTATCAACAGAAATATGATCGAATCCATAGTAGCATCTCAGTGGACGGTTCAAGATCTCCAGGATCAAGAACCCGAAACGACTATCTTCATCAATTGGAAGTTGGCTCCTTGCCTCAATAAAAAAAATGTAGGTGAAAAAGATAAACAAAACCTAGATTAGGGGTTTTTGGAGACCCCCTCAATAAGGATTTACCAAGTTAAACTTTGACAAGTATTCTAAAGGAAACCCAAGCCCATCAGGGGTGGACGAGGTCTTCAAGAACCACAAAGGAGAACCCCTCCTTTTATTTGCGACCAACCTGGGAGTTACTTCGAACAACGCAGCCAAGTTGGTGGGCCTTAGGAGAGGCATCAAAGTAGCAATAGAAATAAGATTTTTGGCCTTGGAAGTCAAGGGTGATTCCCTTCTGGTCATCAAAAGACTCCAACAGCTCATGAACGAGGCCAAAGTAGAGAGGATGTAACACCCTGTTTCCCCCAGATTGTAAATATAACTGAACTGGC
>CBVK0100240619.1:0-13442 GCA_900067695.1 Picea abies | reverse complement strand
AGAGGTGGGGGACATTACATAGTGTGTCATGACCTTTTAATTAATTTTAGGTCATTAAAAATAGCCGACAAGGCTACAAACCAAAAATCATACTGTTTTACACTAAATTATTAAATCAAACCCTAAATGAGCAATAAAAAGGACGTCAAGCCCCTCTGAGGGAGACGTTGGTGCTTTTTAGGGAAAAATGCAACACAAGATGACAAACGTTGGCCCTCCGTGGGCTTCCAAACTTTGCCACGCGTGCCAAACTGCTCTGTCAAGATGCCATACACTAGAGGTGATGTCATGGCTCCTAGATGACATCCTCTAGCATCAAAAGGGGCACATTCCACCTGTAGTGGGTCAACCCCCTTGGGCTAGGTTCAACCAAGTCATCCTGGATGAAAATGTGATCCTTCTTCTCTTGTGCAAAGGCTCGACCAATCACTATCATGTCTCTGCCCCTGATGGGGTCCCAACAACTATCTGATGGGCTCTTCAACCCCATGGAGGTCTGAACTAATCATCTCCCCATGTGTATCGGTCCAGCTGGTACCTGTCCGTTGGGCATGATCCTGCACATCAAAAACTTCGCCCTCCATGGGCTCATTAGTCATAGGGATCATAGCAATTTCAATCATATTTCATCATTAATTTTATCAAATGCATGCATAAAACCCCTAGCATATCATCCAATATCTCAAATACATTACAATGACCTACTATACAAAGCCAAAGAAAAAGGAAAAATGCTCTATTGGGCCAGGAACCATAATAAAAGGAAAGTTTCTAGAGGATATCATCCAAGCCATGTAACACGAGGTGGTGTGGTCAAAGGATGTCCAGACATACAGGTAGAGTGAAAGACAGGGGTCATATTATCCATCGGTGCCTTTGTATAAGGTGAGTTGTACATGTCATGGATGCAATTCTTTCCAAGCCCTTTATTGCCTTTATTCTTTCTTTTCTTTATTACTTTTTCTTTCTTTTTATTTCAAGGTCTAACTAGAGGACACTGCCTTGGTGTGGTGACCAAAGTTGAAAGTGTTACCCACAAGTGCTTTCATAGAGATGAGAAGGCTAGCTTGTGATGAGACCCCATTTCCCTTGGCCATGAAACCAAAGGTCACTGCCCTGGTGTGGTAACCAGATAATGGCAATGTCATATTGCTAGGTACCCATGAACATAATGGGTTGGCTCATGATGAGACCCCCCATCCTCTTGGCCAGGTCTTTTTTTGTCATTTTTCTTCGGGTCCCTCTTGTTTCTTGTTGAGAGTATTTTTATTACCTTCTCGAGGATCCTTGGGCGAGGCATCTCTAGGTTTTATTTTTTACGGCTTTTATCTCTTACCAGCTGCTTTTACCTCTTGGGCCTTTAGCCCCTTCTTCCCACGAGATAAGGTGTAACTCCACAAACAGGTCGTCCTAATGTCCGGACTAGGGGAATGGGATAGATGAGTGGGAGATAAGATGTAAGAGTGATGATATGATGGGAGTGAACGATGGCCCTTCAAAATCCCCCCTGGTGGCTAACCAAAACCTATGGGTACAAGCTTGCTAGGGTACCCTGTCAATCCCCCCAACCATGGTCAAGTGGGTTAATGTAAGATCCAAGCAGTCGTCAGAAATGAAAGGAATTTGATGCATATATCTAAAGGTTATAATGATGAAATATGAAACATACCATGATACCTAGACCAATTACCTCATGGAGCAAGAGTCTTCTCCGATACAAGTCCAAGATGAAGGTGATGGATGCTGCTACTGCTGACAGAACAAGTCTAATGAAGAAGAAGAAATATGGGCCCTCCAGGGCCATGCTCAGGTCAATCTTGCTCTCGGTACTCCATGTCTAGGTCCTGTGGGCCTCGAGACATGATCTCCTAGTTATCCCTAGAAACGGGGGATAACAATTTCCATCCTATATTGGTTGCAGATAAAGGTATAATTATTGGTGAAAGTAACCAAATGAGAGGCCAAATGTCTTGTTACCTAGTGCATTCTCCTCAAATGAATTGATGCTCTACCAAATATATTTCACCTACTTGATAATTCCTTTCTCATGTTTTTTTCATGAACATGCATCATTTCCCGAATGGCTTATCTCTCTTTGAAATTTTGGGAAGAGGTGGGAAATTTTGCGTGACATCATGTTGATTTCATTATGATCCCATGGAAACGTGGAAACACCCTACTGGTCCATTTCATTTCTTATATGGATCCAGGCCTGACCTATGTGTAATTGAGTTTGATATAGTTATATAGGTGCTAGACTCGGAATGGCTATGATGTGTACCCTAATAGTGTGCCAAGTTTTCTCTGACTCTTTGAGTGTGCCACATGGAATGTTGCATCGAATCTAGGTGTCGTTGAATGGGTGCAAAAATTTTCATTGATAATGATCGGGCAAGTGATTAGGAAAAACTAGAATACCATTGTTCTGACCCAATGATAGTGGTTTATACCTACATATTCTTGTCAGGTGACACCATTCAATTTTGAACACAATGCTTGTAAAACCATTGTCGTACCCCATATGCATGTTTTCTCCCATGCAATTTTCTTATGTGACATTAGTCGTGTTAGGATCACTTGCAAATGTTGGATAATCAGGCTTGCGTCTTTGTTAGCACTTGATTCTTAGGTTGTGGTATCATGATATAGCCTTTGTCTGAGAAGGGCTTAGGCCTTTCAAGGGAACAATTCTCCTTGTTTTATCTCTCTATAAGCACCCAGGTGTTGGAAATTTATCCTTGGGCCCTTAGGGCATGCTTTTTCTACTGATTTCTCTATAGTTCTTGAAATTCTGCTAGAGCTTTCACTATAAGAGCTATGTAATCTCGCATTCAACCTCCATTTTTCCTAATCACGGTCTTACAACCTAAAGAGACATGCATATTTGAGCCAGGATAAAAAATGGTACTAACATATGTAATTAATCTTGGCATCCCAAACAAAGGGCATATTGGAACCCACATTGGATCCAAGGTCTGGGGTACAAAACACTAGTTGATCGATAGTAACACCTTGTTTTCCCACAATATTTTCCTTTTATGAGGGAAACATAAGACATAAAATACCATAAGGAAAACTAGTGTCATCTCATAGAGCCATGTATCCCCTATTAAATTTGGTAGCATCGACAGTCATTCTCCAATGAGAGGTCGTATGGGCCACCCTGAGGCTAGCCAGGGAGATTTGGAGAATCAACCAGTCTTGTGAGGTATTGACAAAAGCCAGGGGGAATGGACAACCTATGTGAGTCAAACCAGAAGTGAGGATGAACGAGATGCTATGTGAGTCTAATGCAAAATTCATGGGGAATGTACAACCTCTGTGAGCATAAACAATCTACTGCAAAAGTCAGCGGGAATGTACAACCTCTATGAGCATAGACAAACTACTGCAAAAGTCAGGGAGAACATACAACCTTCGTGAGCCTAGTCAAACCTTGTGATCCATGAGAAAAAGTAAAGGTATCTAACAAAACTTAGGTTGAATGTAAAATTCCTATGATCTAGAAACAAATGATATTCCTAATATTGCAAATGATGTAATTGTATTGATCTAGTTCATTGGCACGTGTAAACATTATCCACCATGAAGAGAATTTCGAATTGCCTTGTCAAGAGCTATAACTAAAGTCTTGAGTCTAGTTCTATGTTACAACTAAAGTGTAGTGTTGAGTTGTAACTAAATTCTTGAGTCTAGTTCTATGTTAGAACTAAAGTGTAATGTTGAGTTGCAACTAAAGTCTTGAGTCTAGTTCTAGTTTAGTAATGTTGAGTTGCAACTAAAGTCCTGAGTCTAGAACTAAAGTGTAATGTTGAGTTGCAACTAAAGTCTTGAGTCTAGTTCTATCTTAGAACTAAAGTGTAATGTTGAGTTGCAACTAAAGTCTTAATTCTAGTTCTAAGTTTGAACTAAGGCATGTCAGTCTCAAGTCCAGTTCTAAGTTCGAACTAAAGTGTAATGTTGAGTTATAACCAATCTCAAGTCTAGTTCTAAAGTTCAAACTAAAGTATAATGCTGAGTTATGACTAATGCATGCAGTCAGGTTACTATTTTGAGGTTCTCCTCTTCCCATCTTCAACCTATATAAGAAGAGGTCAAACCCTCTCCTCAACACAGTTCTGCAACACAGTTTTGAAACACAATTTTGAAACAGAGTTTTCATATGCAGGTTGAGGGTGAAGTAATAGAGGAGCACATCAGTGATAAAGAGGCAGCATATCAAAGGTGTATTTCAGCAAGGTCTTGTAAGTCTTTGTCAGGTCAGAGTCATCTTCACAAGCTCTTTGAGAGAAGTACATTCATGGTGGATATTTGTAAGAGATCTTACATTATTAATGCAATAAGGGAATATTGTTTGCTAGGGTTTTTCTCCATGTATAGGGTTTACCCAGGCTATATGTGTTGTTGATATGCATGTTTAGGTATCTACATAATTATTGCTATTCGATTATGATTTGAAATTGTTGAAGTGTATTAAGCTGGAATCAAAGTATTGAAGAAAATAAAAGAATTAATCCACATAAGAAATCAAGCTTATAATTTAACATGGTATCAGTGCTTAGGGTGTGCTAAACATGTTGAAGTGTAGGAACAGGGACACACAGATACAAGATAGCTTGATTAAGTTTCTAGTGTGAGGTCCATGGAATCCTCTATTTCAGTTAGAGTTGAGGATAGGCTTGAAGGAGCTACCAACTTCAATGTGTGGAAGCTTTGGATAACAAATATCTTGCAGGAGCATGATCTTGAGAAGTATGTGACCACAGTGGTGGATGAACCCACAAATAATGTAGGAAGAGTGGCCTTCAAGAAGAGTCAACAAAAGGCCAAGAGAATTCTCTTTGACTCAGTCAAAGACAATATAATGCTTGCAATGACTTTGTTAATGACTGCCAAGGACTATATGGATACCTTGGTGAATCTGTATGAGAAACAGGCTCCAATTCAGAAGAGGACACTTATGAACAAACTTAAGTATTTGAATATGGAGAAACGTAAATCTGTGGCATCTTTTTGTTCCAAGATAGCTCAGATCAGAGATCATCTTTTGGTCACAGGGGTGACAGTGGACGATAATGATTTAGTGCAATCCATTTTTTATGGTCTTCCTTCTTCATGGGAGACCTTCCTATCTAGTGTAAGTGGAAGAGATATTCAACCCACATTTGAGAGGTTATGGAATGATTGCCTCTAAGAGGAGAGTTGTACAACTACCAGGAGTGAGCCAACAAAAGAAGATCACTCAGCATTATCATCAAGATTCAAGGTAAAGAAGAGAGGCACTTTACAGAAAGTCTCTTAGAGGAAGCCAAACACCAATGGTATATTCAAAGGAAAGAATATTGATACATCTAATATTAACTTCTTTAGTTGTAATAAGTTGGGTCATTTTACTAAAGATTGTTGGTTTAGAAAGAAATATCCAAGCAAAGGGAAGCATCATGCCTCAACTGCTGAGGATGATGAAACCAAAAGAAATCAGAAAAGTCCTTCTAATCAGAAATAAAATAGAAAAGAATATTACTTGGTTTCTGCCTTATCCAATTCAGTTTTCACGGGGCCGAAAACTTGGTTAGTAGATAGTGGTGCATTAAATCCCATGACAGGGTACAAGGAGATCCTCTCATATTTCGAGTCAAAATATTTTGCATAGTAGGTCGAGCTTGGGGATGAAAAATGTTACAAGATAGAGGGAGTAGGCTCTATCTCCTTCAGATTGGAATCTAGGGATAGACTTCATGTTGATGAAGTATTATATGTTCCAGGGCTCAAGAAGAATCTACTATCAGTTGCAGCCCTTGAGGACAAGGGATATTGGGTGATCTTCAAGGATAGGAAGGCACTACTATGGGCTAAAGGTATCCACTTAAGTACAACATAACCCATTGGAACTCGCAGTGGAGGATTGTACGTCGTCTTCGGACAGTCACTTCAGACTTTGGCTCATGATGCGACTAGCTCTAGCGATTTGTGGCACAAAAGACTTGGACATCTTCATTACAAATATCTTCCAGATATACAGAACATGGTATGTTGCATGCCCTCTATTTCTCTTAGTAAAAATGAAATTTGTAAGGGATGCATGCTAGGTAAAAATATAAGGAAAGCATTTCCTAGTAGTGACAATAGAGCTCAGGGCATCTTAGATCTGGTTCATTCTGATGTATGTGGTCCCATGTCATATTCCTCACTCAATGGTTGTTTGTATTATGTCATTTTTATTGATTATTACTCAAGAAAATGTTGGATATATTTTCTTAAAGATAAAAGTGACACATTTGATAAATTCAAACAGTATCAAGCCTTTATTGAAAACCGGACAGGGAAACACATCATAATCCTTAGAATAGAGAATGGAGGAGAGTTTGAATGTCTCTAGTTTGAGGATTTCTGCAAGTCAACAGGAATCAAGAGACAATTTACCGTGCCTTATAACCCTCAGCAAAATGGTGTTGCTGAGAGGAAAAACAAGACTATTTGTGAGGCAGTGAAATCAATGACGTTTGACTAGGATCTGCCAAATTATTTATGGGAAGAATCTACCTCCACTGCTATGTATATTCAAAACAAGTGTCCACATAGTATTTTTAAGGACAAGACTCCTGAAGAAGTCTTCTCAAGGATCAAACCTGAAGTAGGGAATATAAGGATATTTGGATGTCCTGTGTATATTCATCTCCCTAAGGAAAAGAGGAAAAAGATAGAACCCTCAAGAAAGAAAGGGGTTTTTGTGGCGTACAGTGAGAACTCCAAGGCTTACAGGATTTATGTACCAGGTCAGAGGAAAATAGAGGTAAGCAGAGATGTGACTTTCCATGAGGAAGATGCATTTAAGAAATCTAAAGAGCTTCAGTAGGATTCAGAAGAATTTAAGCTAGCTTCACCCTCTTATGAAAATAAAGATTCAGATGATTAGAGGGAGGAACCTCATGAAGGGCCAAGTAATGAGCTCCTAGAACTCATTGAAGTGTTATAAAGAACTCTTGAAGAACCTCTAGCCAAAAGGAAGCCATGGTGGCTTAAAGAAATAGTGTAGGAAGTAGAAAGGATAGCTTCTCCCAAAGGAACTTTCAGGGAAAGGAAGAGGCCTTATAGGTTTGGAGGCTATGTTGCACTAATGAGCAACATTAGTGATGTTGAACTTTCTTCATTTGAAGAAGAAGATAAATTAGAAGTATGGAAGGATGACATGCTTGAGGAATACATGTCTATTATAAAGAACAATGTTTGGGACATTGTGCCAAGGCCAAAAGACAAATCATTCATTTCTTCCAAATGGATCTATAAGATCAAACATGCAGCTGATGGAAGTGTGGAAAAGTTCAAAGAAATATTTATAGCTAGAGGCTTCACACAAAAAGAAGGAATTGACTACAAAGAGACTTTTTCTCTTGTAGCCAGGTGTACCTCCATTCGAGCTATTATTTCTTTAGCTTCCGTACTGGTTGGAAACTACATCAGATGGATGTAAAAACAAAATTCTTGAATGGAAAGATTGAACATGATGTCTTTGTGGAACAACCAGATGGTTTCATACTGCATAACAAAGTCACTCATGTATGCAAGCTAAGGAAGGCCTTCTATGGTCTTAAGCAGGCTCCTAGAGTTTGGTATGATAGGATTGATAGATTTCTTAAAATCTTGGGCTTTCAGAAAGTGATGTTGATGCAAATCTATACTTCAAGGTAAGAAGTAACCAACCTGTTATACTAATCCTTTATGTTGATGACCTCTCTCTAATAGGAAATGAAGGGATAATAGCCTCGTGTAAGAGGGATATAAACTCATAATTTGAGATGAAATACGTAGTCTTGATGCATTACTTCCTAGGATTGGAAGTGTGGAAAAGACAGGGCGAGATATTTTTGGCACAAGGGAAATACACAATGGATGTACTAAATAGGTTTGGTATGATGGATTGCAAATCTATGTCTACTTTGATGGTTACCAACCTGAAGAAGCTGCATGATTATGATACAGGTTTAGAATTGGTGGATCCCACCATATATAGGCAGTTGATTGGATCATTGATGTACATGATCCACACTAGGCCAAATATATGCTATGCAGTGATTGCAATGAGTCATTTCATGACTGAACCGAGACAGAGACACTAGGTGGAAACAAAGCACATCTTGATATATCTCAGAGGAACCATTACTTATGGTCTGAGATATACATCCAATGGTGGTTTATTTATGCATGGGTATGCAGATGCTGACTGGGAAAGAAGCCCAGTGTATCGGAAGAGTACTTCCAGATACTGCTTCAGTTTAGGATCCCCTATGATCTCTTGGTCAAGTCAAAAGTAGGGATCCATTGCACAAAGTACAATAGACGTTGAGTACATTGTAGCAAGTGATGCTACAAAGGAAGCAGTATGGCTCAAAAAATTGGTTTCTAGGTTGTTTAGTGACAAGATTGAGACAACGGTGGTTCACTGTGATAATCAAAGTTTCATAAAATTGATAGAGAACCCATTATTTCACAACAAGTCAAAACATATTGACATGAGGTACCACTACATCCAATACTTGGTCAAGAGAAAACTATAAAGTTACAGTACATAGCCATGAACGAGTAGGTAGCTGATATCCTGACCAAGCCTCTGACCTCGAGACAGTTTGTGCAACTGAGAGGCAAGCTTGGTGTGGCTGAGAATGACTCCCTCGCTGAGAGGGAGTGTTAAATTTGGAAGCATTGATAGTCATTCTCCAATGAGAGGCCATATGGGCCACCCTGAGGCTAGGGAGGGAGATTTGGAGAATCAACCAGTCTTGTGAGGTATTGACAAAATCCAGGGGGAACATACAACCTCTGTGAGTCAAACCAAAAGTCAGGATGAATGAGATGCTATGTGAGTCTAATGAAAAAGTCAGGGGGAACATACAACCTTTGCGAGCATATACAATCTAGTGAAAACATCAGGGGGAACGTACAAACTCTATAAGCATAGACAGACTAGTGCAAAAGTCAGGGGGAACATACAACCTCTGTGAGCCTAGTCAAACATTGTGAGCCATGAGAAAAAGTCAAGGTATCTAGCAAAAGTTAGGTTGAATGTAAAATTCCTATCAGCTAGAAACAAACGATATTCCTAATATTGCAAATGATGTAATTGTATTGATCTAGTGTGTTGGCACATGTAAACATTATCCGCCATGAAGAGAATTTTGAATTTCCTTGTCAATAGTTGTAACTAAAGTATTGAGTCTACATCTATGTTAGAACTAAAGTGTAATTTTTATTTGTAACTAAATTATTGAGTCTAGTTCCATGTTATAACTAAAGTGTAATGTTGAGTTGTAACTAAAGTCTTGAGTCTAGTTCTATTTTAGTAATGTTGAGTTGCAACTAAAGTCTTGAGCTTAGAACTAAAGTGTAATGTTGAGTTGCAACTAAAGTCTTGAGTCTAGTTCTATATTAGAACTAAACTATAATGTTGAGTTGCAACTAATGTCTTAAGTCTAGTTCTAAGTTCAAACTAAAGCATGCCAGTCTCAAGTCTAGTTCTAAGTTCGAACTAAAGTGTAATGTTGAGTTGTAACCAATCTCAAGTCTAGTTCTAAAATTTGAACTAAAGTGTAATGCTGAGTTGTAACCAATCTCAAGTTTAGTTCTAAGTTCAAACTAAAGTATGAAGCTGAGTTATGACTAATGCATGCAATCATGTTACTATTTCAAGCTTCTCCTCTTCCCCTCTTCAGCCTATATAAGAAGAGGTCGAACCCTCTCCTCAACACAGTTCTGCAACACAGTTTTGCAACACAATTTTGAAATAGAGTTTTCATATGCAGGTTGAGGGTGAAGTAATAGAGGAGCACATCAATGATAAAGAGGTAGGATATCAAAGGTGTATTTCAGCAAGTTCTTGTAAGTCTTTGTTAGGTCAGAGTCATCTTGGCAAGCTCTTTGAGAGAAGTACATTCATGGTGGATATTTGTAAGAGATCTTACATTATTAATGCAATAAAGGAATATTGTTTCCTGGGGTTTTTCTCCCTATATAGCGTTTCCATAGGGTATATGTGTTGTTGATATGCATGTTTACTTATCTACATAATTATTGCTATTCGATTATGATTTGAAATTGTTGAAGTGTATTAAGCTGGAATCATTATGATTTGAAATTGTTGAAGTGTATTAAGCTGGAGTCAAAGTATTGAAGAAAATAAAAGAATTAATCCGCATAAGAAATCAAGCTCATAATTTAACATCCCCAAGTAGAAAATTGTTCTCAAGAGGTATGTCAAGTACCTTTACCACAACACAGACAGTCTTACCACCTAGATTGATGGGAAATGTGGTGATTATTCCATGAGGATGAAACATATTTCCATCAAAGGATTTCAACACAGTATTAGATGTATCGAGTTTTAGAGAGCTAAGAGATTTCCAACATGTAGTGGACACAATGCAAGTCAAGTCTCCTTGGTCAACCATAATGCGAATGTTTTTTTTCCCCATTACTCTCACCTTAATATGAAAAGTGATTTGGTGGGAAAGCCAGTGTTGAATGTGGTATAAATAAAAGGTGACGAGCCTCAACTCTGATGGATCAAACCTTCCTATAGATGATAAAAATGGATTTTTCTGTGTGGTGATGGATCAAACCTTCCTATAGATGATAAAAATGGATTTTTCTGTGTGGTGTAGCTTTGGAAGACTTCAAGAGAAGACATGGAAAATGGTTCCTGGTATAAGTATTCCAAAATGTTGTAGTTGTGGGCAGCCCATGCATTCATATTATGTGTCATGCATCGAAGAAAAACCTCCAGGGGATGAAGAAATGTTTCAAATGATGGATTATCTATACAGAGAGAGACAAAATATTTGGAAGAGGAAAACATATCTTCTATTGTATAAGTAATCTCGTGATTGTTATAATTGTGAGATCAATTTTGGATATTGACCATCTGATCACACATCAAGATTGAAACATTTGAGCATGACCCATCATATTGAGGGGTACCTACCATTCCTCCTTGTGAAGGGACATGATTTGAGACAACCATTTATTGAGGTTGAGGGGGGGAAGGATGGTTTAAAACAACAGGCTGTTGGGGATCCTTCTGTTGTGCCAAACATTGATGGACATCATCCTTCCTAGGACACCAATTTGTGAGTAGGATGGTTCTCCCTACAGATTGTGCAAGGTAATTGACTCGTATTTTTTTCATTTATTCCCCCCCTTGTTTTTTTGGGGTTTGAGTAGTCCCACACTCAGTATTAGTGTCTTTCTTTGTGTTATTCCCCTTCTTTCCTCTAGGTTGTTGACGATTCTTCGGTTGCATGGATTTCATCGAATTCATATTGGAGTTATGATTGCGGACTATGGCAGTCCTAGAAATGGTAACAAAAATCAATGGGTTTAGAAAAATATCCAGTTGATCCATCTGATCAACTATCTATCCCAAAGAAGCATGGGAAATAGAAATGACCACACAATTGACATGGGGTCCTAGATTTGGATTTTTTGGATCCATTAACAGTCTAGGAGAATACACGATGATAACATAAAGGGTGTCATATTGGGAATAGATCAAATCTACATGTTGGGAATGCAAGATGGCATATGTTTTGGTAGCCTCACCTATCATAGAAACATCCTTGGTTATGGGTGGTAAGAAAGACTTTGTGAACCACTGCGTCAATACTTGGCCAGGAATATGGGTTTTGATAATCCTGTGTCATCGTCTCCACTCATGTATATGATCAGATATGTGGGTGGAAGTATTTTGACATAGTGACATTAATATCTCTGTTCCTATATCATAACATATGGGAAACTGATAACAAGTCAGAAATTTCATAGCCAATTCATTGAAACTAATAAAGGAAATTCCTTTGAATTCAATGTACTATTTCAGGGTGCCTCGAAAATACACAACCATATATTTTCATCAATTATAGAGTTGGGTGAACACCACAAATGATAATTCATTATGTGTGTGGATGGGTCTTCCCCCGAATTTCCATCAAACTCGAGCATGCTATATGGGAGATTCATAGGTATAACTGACCAAGAGGGGTCATGCAAAATGGGTTCATTTGTCAAGTGCGATATATCATGCAATTCCAACATTTCCAATAAAGGAAATGGCATAGGAGTGAGTGGATATTGGGAATAGGATAAAGAAAATTGAGACCCATATGAACTTTGAGGTCACCACATGTTGGTGCTTTTGGAGAGATATGATGTTCCACAAGGGTGAGTTCCCCTAGGAATAGAATCACTCCCAAGAACACGGATTCTCCTAGGATAATAAATCCCCCTAAGAGGATTTCCCATAGGAGAAAACATGGAATCTAAAAGGAGATTATCTCCTAAACCAAAACTAGCCCCAAGGAAGATCTGACCATGACCAGATGTATGGCTGAAAGGATAACTACTCCACTGGGAAAATTTTCCCTTAGGGGGTGCTCCCCTAGGAACCATGGTAAAAATTGATGCCATACAATTTATAGGAAAATGTGTTCTGCCACATGGGATATTGAATACCCGAAAAATACTTTTTCCCTCAGTTTGACTCGGAATAGTTCTAAACCCACTAGGAATTTTCCAACCATAAGGGAAACTAGCACTTGACATCGTCCGACTACTCATAAGAATGGTGGAGGTGGAAGATATTCCACTACCCATGTTGAAACCAAGGCTTTCCCCCCTGCTCGGAGCATATCCAAAGCATCAAAATGGATGGGATGTGTGTAGGAATGATATGGATACTGATGAAAGGAAAATAAGATATGGTTGATGTTCCCTAAATAGAGGTACTTATAGAAATGGGAATGGATGATGTAGGTAAAATGACACTTAAGGATGGAAAGGTGGACATCACATGGTTTCCTCTTGTGATGGTCATCGTCGAACTTGAAGACTCAGGTACACTAGATGAAACACTTGGGCTCGATATGATGTAAGGATCACTAAACAACAAAAATGGTTCACTAAATAGTTCCCTCACCTGGAAAAGTATGGGGATGTTTGGATTACTCAAAGGTGGGTTAAAGTTATGTGGATGAATCTCCTCGACTACTTCAACTTCATAGTCCACACTCTCTTCTAACTGCTTGTTGGTATTTTTGAATTCTTGTTCACCTATCTCGTGTCACTTAAAAGGTGATTGTACCTTTGTGATGGGATCAAGTACTCTGTAACACCCCTCCTGGTTACGAAAACAACTCTGAAAACATGTGCAATTTTTTTTGTTTGTTTGTTTAAAGTGTGTGCGCGCGTGTAGAATAAACAACCCCCTTGACTCTACGTCACCACTCGAACCAACAAGACGCAAGTAAGACGAACACAATTAAGACGACCCGACAATCAAAGTGACAACAATAAATAAACGCCCCTAGACATAAGGCGTGCAACTAGCAGCTGTAAGCAGAAAAAGACACCAGGTGTTAAGTACAGTACCGTCACAGAATGGAAGAATCCAACAG